>CAWUFW010022381.1:0-97059 GCA_963921515.1 Calotriton arnoldi | reverse complement strand
GCGTTGTACCCCTGTACGCGTTGTACCGCAATGGACCGATCGGTGCGCACCCATTGACAATGGCCTTGCCTGGCAACGGACGCGTTTTCGAATTTCGAACGAGTCGGTTGCTGGAAATTCAGTTGGTCACCCACAACAATGTTGCAAAATCATGTATGTCATGAAGTTGAAGATTTGAAGGATGCTGTGGGCGTGTTTTGGTGCTGCTATTCCATGGATTGGCCAGATTCAGAAGATGCAAACGACTTGGACCTATCACTTTGGACACAAGGGACAGTATCTGCCTCTCCAGCACATATATATTGCTGGCTGTTCCCCTGAGAGCTCACTTGCCTGCACTACATGCTCCAGGACGACATCTGCCACTGCACTGCTGCTGTCTCTGCCCCTCTGGACCCTGCAATGGCACGTACTGTGGAGAGAGCCCCAGCCTTCAGCCTTGAGGAGAACCAGGCCCTGCTGGACAGCCTACTTCCACAGTACAGCAAGCTGTATGGGACACCAGGGGAGCAGGTGAGTGTTCTGTGCACTGCCTTTCTGAATGTGCATATTGTCTGACTAGCAAGGCTGAAAGTCTGCACGCCACTGGCTAGCAGGCTCACTGAGTAGTTGTCACCCCCATAGTGTGTAGTGACATGCACTGGACAGGTATGGTGCAGTGACAGTGCATTTGAACAAGGTTTTACTTCCCATGCAATGATACCATGTAGTGACGTCTGGCAAACTGTCCATGGGCAGCTTTGCACTGCCTGTGTACATCATGTGCCCCTGTGATTGAGACATGTATATACAACTGTGTCATGCACGGATATGTTGCATGTGTAGTAATGGCCTTTTCACTTTGTCATCCTGACAGGTTAATGCCCATCGGAAGCAGGAGATCTGGAAGGACATCGTCCGGGCTGTCCGGTCCGTGGGGGTCTACAAGCGCCGGATCCGCAACTGCCAGAAGAGGTGGCAGGACCTTCGGGGCTGGACCCGGAGGATTGCACGGGTCCAGCTGAAGCTGTCGCCTCCTCGCAGGAGGGGCGGAACACGGACCCTGACCCCCACATGCTCCAGATCCTGGCGGTGGTGTTTCCAGACCTGGATGGGCAGCTGAAGGCCAGACAGCAGCAAGGAGGGGTGAGTCAAAGACTGCACTGTGAACTCTGTATTACATGCTGTGTGCCCTCCTCTGGCCTGGTTCAACTGCCACAGTGCAGCAGTCATGTTGTCCAGGAGCCATGTCCCTCTATTGTGCACTGCCCACTGCTCATCTGATACCCAGGTGTGGCCCTTACATTCAGGGAATTGTGTCACTTGGGACTGTGTCCTTGCAGTTTGCTTCACTAAAGGTGGGGGACAGCATCTGTTTCCCTAACTCTGTTGTGGGCATCATGGGTGGGTCCATTGTTCACACTACGCCTGTGTTCGGACATGTAATCTGCGTGTTGCTTTGATATGCGGTCCACTTGCTGTGCTGAGCCACCACATGTGCCTGGGGTATGTGGCACACGCCCATGCAGCGGGTGGGAACAATGTTTGGGCCCCAGGAGTGTGCAGATTACGTGTGTCACACATACATAGCCAGCTATCCACTGTCCAGGGCTCATCCCTCATTCATGTGGAGCAGGACAGTCATGCCTACTCCAGGCCATGCAATGCACTCTGTACTCCCACTCCCGTGTATCAGCTGACACATTGTGCACAGTGATTTGACCCCTCAGGTGTCTGCCTCTGTGTCAGTGTGCTGTGGATTAGTTGCCAGGACTGCTGGGGTGTTTCTTGGTAGGGGCTCAGCATGCCCCTGGAGATGTGACCATAGGAGACGATACTTGTGTGTCACATAGGTGTTTGATCAGCTGCCCGTGCAGACTGGGGTATGCGAATGTGAAGTTCAGGCAGCTGTTCCCCATTCACAGCAGATTGTGAGGGGCTCAGGTTCAGAGGGTAGTGTCACAGGTCTCCCATATGTCCAATAGGTATGACCTGGACAGATGAGGGTTAAGATGATGTGTTGTGTGGGGGATGTACATGTGCACTTGTGCAGCTCCAGGACTTGCATTCCCCATGACCTACTATTGTGACACAGTGCATAGTGTTGTTGTCTGGCTGCCAAGTCATACATCACTGAGACAGTGATGTATGACTTAGCAGTCATGCCTCTGCCATGGCATGTGTCTACTTATTGGTGATCCTGCAGGGGAGTGACATGTGCTACATGCACACCATTGTGGCGATGGCTATCAGGACATGGGTGCATCATGGTGTCTGTCGCTGGTATGCATCACATGCATTTCCTATTTGACTCTGGGCATCCCTTTCATCCGGAAACCTGTACTGACTCAGTGGCAAGAGCTGTGATGTGTGCATGTCCACATGCCACACCGTGTCCTCTGCACTGTCCAACTACTGTGTACTTGGTGCATGTGTCCACACTGGGGTGTTGCAATCCAACAGACACCAGACAGATGGGTGCAAGGCCATGTGGGATGTGAGTGCCATGCTTGGCATCAGACTGACAATTGGCTTCTCCTGTTCAGTCAGGGCACTTTTAGCAATGTACAACTAATGATGCCAGGGCTTGCTCTGTAATGTGCTGTGCTCACAGTGGTGTGTGCGTTTGGTGCAGGTGACTGATGTCTGTCTGTTTCCCCATTGTTTGCAGATACATCCACGGCCACGGAAGGGGACAGCTCCACGGACCAGGAGGAGCCAGACTGGGTCAGCAGCCGAGGAGTGGTCGGAGGGACCCAGTGGCACGGAGGGCGAGGGGAGCCACACCGAGGAGTCCTCAGCACCATCCACCTCAGCTGAGGACCAGAGCAACTCGGAGGATGACTCCCTTATGGAGGCGGGTGTCAGCAGCCACCACACCCCAGCTAGTGTTGCTGTCCCCGCCACCACCAGCACCACCACCGCCCTCCCATCGGCTCCCATTCCCCAGGTCCGTGGAGGCTCCCATGTTCGGGAGCGTGTCTCCTTTGGGCCAGGCACCGCACCCCTGCCCCTGTGTCCCCTGCTGCCCTGAGTGAGGAGTCTGTGTACCTCCTTCGCCAGCTCCATGTAGGGCAGACAGCCATGCTGAGTGTCCTCCATGCGCACACCGCTCTGTTGACTCAGCTGGTGTCGTTCATGGAGGGCATCTCATCGGGCATGTCTGACCTACAGAGGGGCAATAGGTCCATGGACTCCTCCCTGACGGCAGCAGTGTCCCTCCTCAGACAGTCCCTCACCCCTCCTGCCTCTGCTCCATCCACACTCCCCAGCACCTTACCCGTCCCAAGCACACACACACCGGCACAGGCACACACCAGCACACACACGTCCAGCACACAGACACACACGCCACAAACAAAACGCACACGCACGCACAGTCAGGGGACTGAAACCAGACTCACAGGGGATGGGGCCCTGGTACACACAAACGCATCCACGGGCACTGCGCAGTCCTCAGTTGCCTCTCCCTCCAAAACACCCTCCCTTGCCTCACCTGCAATCCCAAAGACCCAGCGCCTCTTCCTCAGTGACCTCGGCCTCTTCCCCTCCGATCCAGCTGCTCCAGCATCCAGGGGGAAGAGGAAGCCCCCCACACGGAGCAGAGTGCCCCTCGCCCCCGGACACCCTCCCCCAGGCACAGACAGACTGAGGCCCCCACCCGCAAGTCCCCCCGGAGTGGTAAGAGCAAGACCCCGCCGCCGCCCTGCAGATCAAGCACCAGGTCTCCTTCCTCCATCCCTCAGGCCCCCACTCCACAGGTGCCCCCACCACACCCTGCCCCAGGTTCCCCCACCCACAGATATACCATCCCCAAGAGGATCCGGCCTTCTCCCCTGCCACTTGCTCTCCCGGCACCACACCCCCCGCTGCGCTTGTCTGTGCCACTGATGTGGTGAGAGTGTCCTCCCCCTCTGTCCAGCCCACCTTGCCTGTTCCCCATTCTCCTCCCCTGGTGGTAGGCACTGCAGTGGAGTCCACTACCACCCTGTCTGACTTGGGCACTGCAGTGGCGGACCTGTCCACTCCATCTGCAGGGTCCACTGCAGTCGTGCCGGCACCCACAACATCTGAGTCATGCCCCCAGTTGTGCCGGCACACACCATGTCAGACACCTCCACTGCAGTTGTCAGTGGCTCTCCAGCACCCACCACCCCTTCCCTGCTTCCTCCTGGTGAGCCCTGATCCTGTCCCTGCGGTGCCTGGCCTACCCCCGGTTGCCCCTCCTAGTGGATTGTCCCTGGTTTTGTGCAGGCATGTGTAGGGTGGCATCTGCCACTGTCATCCACTTGTGACTTTGTTGATGGACTGGCCATTGGCCTTTGTTAATTTTCTACCGGACTTCTACTTTTAATGCCACATATGCTGAATAAAGCAACTTTCTGTTCTCTAGTGCTTTTGCTTCTGATGTACATGATGTTGATGATGCTAACCATGCCCTTGCTGCAGTGATGGTGATATTTGGTCTCATGATAATGAAGTGTTACTGTGCAGGAACCCATGTGGTCCAGGGGGAATGTGTCCTATCCTGTGGTGTATCCATGTCATCCATAGCAGCATCTGAGGGTGTCATGTGTTCAGTATTTGGCAATGGGATTTCCTACTTAGAATGGCTATTTCACATCTGTGGCTTCCACCCCTGCACATCTGTTGTGCCTGCCATTGTTCAATTCGTCTACTTCCCTGACCGTGTGGCCATCTCCAGTGGACATGCAGGTTTGGGCATCAATGGGGAAGGACTCATCTGTGTTGTCAGTGCAACATTGCTATACAAGTGTGTTGGATCTGTGCTGATGATTCCGTTGGCACTTCCATGACCAGGCTGATGTTACGGGAGCCCTCATTTGGTGCTAATTGTTGATTGTGTGACCAAGTGCTCAGCTGACATGATGGGGCCCTACTGAGGCAACATATGGCACAGCTTTCCTCACACAGGAGTGGAGTCCCCTCATGGCAGTGTGTACTCCTGTGACATTGCCTGCGCCCAAGGTGTGTGTTGTATGTGCATGTCTGTGTGTTCACTTCCGTTTAGCTGTGCATGCTGTGATCCCTAGTGTTGTACCTGTTTGTGATGCTAGCTGAGTTGACCTATGTTCCCCCAAAGTCTTCTCCCTGGGTTCTCTGTGATGTGGGTGCATGGCACATTACTGGTCATCAGGGTGTCACCCATAGGTGTGTTTGCTGTCAGGGCTGAGTTTGTGTGCAGACGCAGATGGGTCACAGTCAGGTTTCCCCTTGGCACTTGTTGTTTGCCCCTGTCATGTGATTTCCAGTTTGTGTTATCTTTCAGTGATTGTGACACGTTGTGTGTGTGACTGCTGGCACTCCTCAGGGTCTGGGCTGCAATGTTGGTTGTTGTCTATGTGTGTTCTTTGTGGGTGACCTTGGCTTCTTCATTGGTGTGTGATTGTGGATGGGATCCCATTGGTTGGGGTGGTATTGCCGTCATGTCCATGTACAGCGTAGTGTGCAGTGTGTCAGACATTCAGGAGTCTTGTTGAGTGGCCATGTGTGATGTGTTTCTGCACCTTGGTTCCCACCCACCACCCTGGAATAGTCATGGGTGCATGTGCAATGTCACCAGTGCATGTGTACTTCACTGCTGCACATTGTTGGAGGTCGAGGGGTGTGGTGTTGAGTGTGTGCAGATGAGAGTTGTTGCCCGGCTAGGCCCCTGCCTCCATGTTGGCCTTGGCTTACTGGCCATGCTGATTGATTTGTGCTTGTGTAGGTGTGATGGTAGTTAGTTGCTCAGGACACATGACTGTGGTTCACAGTGTGAACCACATTTAGCTTTGTCATCACAGTGGGATTGTAATGCAGCCCAGGGTCACCACATTGTGGGGGCCCTGGGGGAGGTGATGTGGTGTGTCTGTGTCTTGCTGTGTCAGTTGCTGTCCCTACGTGCCTGTGTGACATGTGTGATTTGTGCTCCCTCTCATCTGACAATGCCTGCTTGCCCACATAGGGGATTTGGATCCATGAGTTACCTTTGTGTGGCACTGTATGCACATCTGTATGATTGGTATTCAGGTCTCCTCATGTGTTGTGTGGTTGCCTGGGGGCACTGGCACCCCCCCCCTCAACTGTTGTGTATGATGTGCAGTGTGGGTCTGCCTGTTTGTGTTTGTGCATCTGCACCACTGCATTGGCATATCTTGGGTGTGCCATTGGCTGTATGTAGTTTTGTGGGTTTCCCCTGCTGTCCCTGGGACTCCTAGGTCATCGGTCAGCACAATGATCATGGTTTGTGTGTCCCATTGCTGCCATGGTATGGTATCTGTTCACCTCACATCTGCAGTCTCCACAGGGTATCTGCATTTGTGTGCCCATTGGTGCAAATATGTGGGTCTGCATTCTGATGGTCACTTCTGTCATTGTGTCATTGATGATTGTTGACGGTGTCAGCCCCCATGGGTGTTGTTTGTCTGCACATGGCCAGAGGTATGTCTTATTTGCACTGCAGTATTTGGCTCCCCCAATTTATGTTGCAATGGGACACATACACTACTTTGCCACTGATGTGTTTTTTGTTCTGTGACCAGGAATCATCCATGCAGTTTGGCAGTTGCACCTCTTTCTTTGTCAACACTTACCTTTTGGTCACTGTGGTGATGGGGGTTTAGACCCCATTGCCACAATGTTCAAAATGTGCTTCAGCTATGGACCCCACACTTACATTTTGGTCACTGTGATGATGGGGGTTTGGACCCCATTGCCACAATGTTCAAAATGTGCGTCAGCTATGGACCCCACACTTACATTTTGGTCACTGTGATGATGGGGGTTTGGACCCCATTGCCACAATGTTCAAAATGTGCTTCAGCTATGGATCCCACACTTACATTTTGGTCACTGTGGTGATGGGGGTTTAGACCCCATTGCCACAATGTTCAAAATGTGCTTCAGCTATGGACCCCACACTTACATTTTGGTCACTGTGATGATGGGGGTTTGGACCCCATTGCCACAATGGTCATGGCCTGCTTGCATTGTGGGTGCCACACACATATATGTGTGGCACATGTGCTAGGGGGTCACATTGTATGTTCAAAGTCATGTTCGGTGTTGTAGGCATTTGACACAGTCTACACACGCTTGTCATGGTGTTGGGGGGATGTCTTCTTCTTGCATTCCCTAGGTTGTGGTGTGCTGGTTGTATCATGCATTGTCCATCCTATGAGTGGGGGTGGTAGTAGTGGTTGGCATCCAGCCCCCCCTGGCTGAGGGTGGTAGTAGTGGTAGGCATCCAGCCCCCCCTGGGTGTGGGTGGTAGTAGTGGTAGGCATCCAGCACCCCCTGGGTGAGGGTGGTAGTAGTGGTAGGCATCCAGCCCCCCCTGGCTGAGGGTGGTAGTAGTGGTAGGCATCCAGCCCCCCCTGGCTGAGGGTGGTAGTAGTGGTAGGCATCCAGCCCCCCCTTGCTGAGTTTGGTAGTAGTGGTAGGCATCCAGCCCCCCCTGGGTGAGGGTGGTAGTAGTGGTAGGCATCCAGCCCCCCCTGGCTGAGGGTGGTAGTAGTGGTAGGCATCCAGCCCCCCCTGGGTGTGGGTGGTAGTAGTGGAAGGCATCCAGCCCCCCCTGGGTGAGGGTGGTAGTAGTGGTAGGCATCCAGCCCCCCCTGGCTGAGGGTGGTAGTAGTGGTAGGCATCCAGCCCCCCCTGGGTGTGGGTGGTAGTAGTGGTAGGCATCCAGCACCCCCTGGGTGAGGGTGGTAGTAGTGGTAGGCATCCAGCCCCCCCTGGCTGAGGGTGGTAGTAGTGGTAGGCATCCAGCCCCCCTGGGTGTGGGTGGTAGTAGTGGTAGGCATCCAGCCCCCCTGGCTAAGGGTGGTAGTAGTGGTAGGCATCCAGCCCCCCTGGGTGTGGGTGGTAGTAGTGGTAGGCATCCAGCCCCCCTGGCTGAGGGTGGTAGTAGTGGTAGGCATCCAGCCCCCCTGGGTGTGGGTGGTAGTAGTGGTAGGCATCCAGCCCCCCCTGGCTGAGGGTGGTAGTAGTGGTAGGCATCCAGCCCCCCTGGCTGAGGGTGGTAGTAGGCATCCAGCCCCCCCTGGCTGAGGGTGGTAGTAGGCATCCAGCCCCCCCCTGGCTGAGGGTGGTAGTAGTGGTAGGCATCCAGCCCCCCCTGGCTAAGGGTGGGGGTAGGCATCCAGCACCCCCTGGCTGAGGGTGGTAGTAGTGGTAGGCATCCAGCCCCTCCTGGGTGAGGGTGGTAGTTGTGGTAGGCATCCAGCCCCCCCTGGCTAAGGGTGGTGGTAGGCATCCAGCCCCCCCTGGTTGAGGGTGGTAGTAGTGGTAGGCATCCAGCCCCCCTGGGTGAGGGTGGTAGTAGTGGTAGGCATCCAGCCCCCCTGGCTAAGGGTGGTGGTAGGCATCCAGCCCCCCTGGCTGAGGGTGGTAGTAGTGGTAGGCATCCAGCCCCCCTGGCTGAGGGTGGTAGTAGTGGTAGGCATCCAGCCCCCTGGCTGAGGGTGGTAGTAGTGGTAGGCATCCAGCCCCCTGGGTGTGGGTGGTAGTAGTGGTAGGCATCCAGCCCCCTGGCTGAGGGTGGTAGTAGTGGTAGGCATCCAGCCCCCCTGGCTAAGGGTGGTAGTAGTGGTAGGCATCCAGCCCCCCTGGCTAAGGGTGGTGGTAGGCATCCAGCCCCCCTGGCTGAGGGTGGTAGTAGTGGTAGGCATCCAGCCCCCCTGGCTGAGGGTGGTAGTAGTGGTAGGCATCCAGCCCCCCCTGGCTAAGGGTGGTAGTAGTGGTAGGCATCCAGCCCCCCATGGCTGAGGGTGGTAGTAGTGGTAGGCATCCAGCCCCCCTGGCTAAGGGTGGTGGTAGGCATCCAGCCCCCCCTGGCTGAGGGTGGTAGTAGTGGTAGGCATCCAGCCCCCCTGGCTGAGGGTGGTAGTAGTGGTAGGCATCCAGCCCCCTGGCTGAGGGTGGTAGTAGTGGTAGGCATCCAGCCCCCCTGGCTAAGGGTGGTGGTGAGCATCCAGCCCCCCTGGCTGAGGGTGGTAGTAGTGGTAGGCATCCAGCCCCCTGGCTAAGGGTGGTAGTAGTGGTAGGCATCCAGCCCCCCTGGCTAAGGGTGGTGGTAGGCATCCAGCCCCCCTGGGTGTGGGTGGTAGTAGTGGTAGGCATCCAGCCCCCCTGGCTGAGGGTGGTAGTAGTGGTAGGCATCCAGCCCCCTGGCTGAGGGTGGTAGTAGTGGTAGGCATCCAGCCCCCCTGGCTAAGGGTGGTAGTAGTGGTAGGCATCCAGCCCCCCTGGCTGAGGGTGGTAGTAGTGGTAGGCATCCAGACCCCCTGGCTGAGGGTGGTAGTAGTGGTAGGCATCCAGCCCCCCCTGGCTAAGGGTGGTGGTAGGCATCCAGCCCCCCCTGGGTGAGGGTGGTAGTAGTGGTAGGCATCCAGCCCCCCCTGGGTGAGGGTGGTAGTAGTGGTGGGCATCCAGCCCCCCCTGGCTCAGGGTGGTGGTAGGCATCCTGCCCCCCCCTGGGTAGGGGTGGTGGTGCGCATTCAGGCCCCTGTGTGCATATGTGGCATTGGTGATGGGCATCCCGCCCCTATGGTGCTGCTGTTGCTGGTGTAAGTATATTCTGCATCCCTCTGTGTGTGTGTGATGTGTCGTGTACGTGTTGTATGTGTTTTGTGGTTGGTGTCTGACTTACCTTCTGCGCCGTACGCGTCCGTGCCTGTTCCGGTAGTAAATGTAGAATATTGGTATGATCGGGACGAAGGGATTCATGGTTGGTTCGTGTCGTTCGTCCTTCTCGTTGCTTCGCGTCGTCCTCGTCGCTTCGCGTCGTCCTCGTCGCTTCACCTCGTCCTCGTCGCTGGCGTGTTCGTCTCGTAGCCGTGGATCGTGTTGTTGCGCGAATCGGAGCTTATGTGCGCCTCTCCCGGATGCTTTGACGTGCCGTGCATAGCGACGGGTTCGGCGCGTACGGAAAGCGCATCGTACTCGTTCGGCCGGACGGAGCTGCATTTTCCCTTCCGTGCGACTCGATTCTGCGTTTCCGGATTCGCCTCGGTCGGGGAACAGGACCTGGTTTGGGTGAGTACGGCTCGGCCGGATTCTGTGCTGTTGTGCGCATCGTACTTACTCGTTCGGTGTGCTGTACGGATCGGTCGGGAAACAGGCTTTCGCATGGCTTTTTCCCGACCGAATGGTATTGGGTGCGCCTCCGACCGAGATCGGAATCGGCCCCTCAGTCTCCTCAGCACTGTGCCCTGGCCCTCCACCCACAGATGCTAGAAACACCTCAGGTGGGAGGACCTTCTCAGGTAAGCCTGAGATGGCCACCGGCCCTGGGGCTTTCACTCCACCCCCTGCCTAACATTTTGCCAAGCAATGTGGCATGTGAGCCCATGATGGGTTAACTTCTTGCCTTGTTGATCCTGCCCCCACCTGAAGCAGGAATGCCTCAACTTTGGGCTTCTTAATTTTTCTGTGCAGTGATGAACCAGCTAAAATTTCCACATCAGGGCCGTGAACTGATCACCAGGGGCGACTCGCACTCCCCACATTTCCTTTCAAAAACACCTTGGGGCTAAAAGATCGTCCCTCCCTGGCTCTCTAAGTGCATGCACAGCCTCCATAACCCGGTCCTCAATGCCTGCCAAACCCACAACCCAAACGGCTTACACTGGGACCCACTGACCACCTAAACTGCCCAGCAGAACTTGTGACTGATGTGTCCACCTACAAGAAAGAGGAGCCTACTTCCTGATACCATGTTATTTACTTCTCCCAAACCCAGCCCCAGTTTTCCCTACCCAATGTGCACTTGCAGTCATTTTGAAAGCATCACCCGCCCTAAAAGCTTGGGGTAGCAGAGCTCAAAATCGCCTGCCTCCCAAACCCCATTTGGAGGAACAGTAAACTGAAGAGTTGGCTCTGTTAGTTCTCATATTGTATCATGTCATAATAAATACACAGAACACGCAAAAAGTGATGGGAAGAATGCCTGCCCTTTGTCTAACTACTGGCAACCGCTCAGGGACAATTTTTCTTTTGCTCTCCATGTCACCTCAGATTGGGCCAGCTGGATGTAAATCAGCCTTGGTCCTGCACCAATAGGAACACTCTTGCCTGAACGGCCAAGACAGGTCTCCTCTCAACTGGAACACAAGCAACCCAAGACGGGATTCATCTGGATTGGAGCTCTTCAAATCGGGTGCAGCTTAGTTCCGGTGACATAGTAAGCAAGGGACCCGCGTCTGGGCATAACATTGGCCACTAATTCACTCACTCATTCTCATTCTTACTCTGACTCACTCATGCCTTCTCACTCACACTCAATTGCACTTACTCCTTATTCTCATTATTACTTATTAATTCACACTCACTCGCTCTCATTTACATCTACTCTGTCACTCATTTTCTCTCTTATTTGCACTCTTACTCATTTTCGGTTATAATCACTCAGTCACTCATTCTCACACTAACATTCTCACATTCTTTCACTCACACTCGTCTGCACTCACTCACATGCAGTAACTTTTACTCTGGCTCACTCGTCACTCATTCTGACTCACTCACTCTCAGTGCCATTCATTCTTGCTCACTATCACTGACTCTCACTCACACATAGACAGACATACATACACACGCTATCACCATCAAGCACACACACAACATACATTTAAAAGTATTGTCTTACTTACCTCAGCTCCTGTAAGGGCTCTGCTCCTGATGCTTAATTTTTTATTTCTTTAACAACAAATAATAGAGTTTTACTCGCTATCTGTATAATAAAAATGAGCAGAAAGCAAGTTGAGTGGAGATCTAACACCCATCTTGGCACTCATTATGCCACCTCTATGGCCAGGGGTTGCAAAGGCAGTGACAGGGGCCACAAGGAGCACGCCAGGGGTCACCGTTGCGACCCCCTGGTGACTCCCTAAATGACGCCCATGCCCTCACCTCTACATCAAGAACTTCGCGATTTAATAAAAATGAAGTCTTCTCTCCTTCACAAAATTTTCATTAATGTTAGTGCAGTGCAGGTCTAATTCAGTAACCAATCAATCTATTTTCAAATTAAGGGATGCATCTTTGATAAAGACTTCTATCGTTTGTTTCCCCACAAAATAAAACGAGTACTAGCAAAGCCAACAGATCATGCCTTTACAAGGTGAGTGCCAACATACTGGCTTTAACAAAGCTTGTTTGCATTGGCGCTTCTGCACACTTTCGTTTTACTTTAGCGTTCTGCAGGAACAGTACATCAAAAAAGCCAAAATGGCTGCCATATTGACTACGGAGTGTATGTTGTGTGAACAGATAGAGAGCACTTACAGGATGCAGGGAAAAATACTCAGTGGTGGAATCGTGTGCATGAATGAAGAGAGGCACTTCTTTTTAGGTTTCGCATGTCAGGAATCGGGCATATGGCGTCTGCCGAAAATGAATGCTGAGTCACACGAGGGAAACGCATTAGGATTCCTCCCTCGGTCTACATGGAAAGAACTACATCTCCCATGAGGCAATGGGGGTTGTGTAGTTTAGAGTGGGCCAATCCAGGGCCATAAAAATGGACGATGCACGTCGGACGGCGTGCGTAATTCTTAGTGCTACTTTGTTTCTCGTGGAGCATGCGAGTGGTGATTTTCTTATCGCAGAGTCCCGTTCGAAGTCAGGCTGTGGAGATCTGAGGACGCTGTTTTCGTTCCTTCCAAGTACCGGGCCTGGTGTCGGAGGAGAGGAGAGCGACGGTGTTTTCGTACACAGCGGTGAGCTCTAGGTTATGGTGGTGACATGCGAAGCAATCGCTTACTTGCTATAATCTGAGCGGCTTATGAGGCATTTGTGCAGTGTTGTTAACTGCAGACAGGGTGCCACGATTGTTGTCCTGCGCTCAGGAATACACATTGGAATATCATATGTAAACTATGAAGTAATAGTTTGGAACTAGAGACATTTCTTTCTTCAACGTCTGTGGAAAGGCATTGATTCTCTGAACTCTGAATTCTTTGGCCTTTGTCTCGGAGATAAAAGGCATTTTGGATTATTGGATATCTCATTAAGACTTGGAACTTCCTACCATAGTAATCCTTTCCTATTTCATGCACTATTTGCCGGAACTACTTATTTTTCCTATTTTAGAAAGGATTTCTACATCTCTTGTTATGATTTGATTAAGGGGTATGTATGAAACTGAATACCATGCAAACCCTTACATAAATGTTTGGTGATACATGTGTGAAGACTAATGTCTTTGTTTTTGTTTTCTGGCTTTAAGGATAGTGTATAAACAATTGGGCAGTTGCCTTGCGGCATGAGAGAAGTGAGAGAACCACGTACATACGATTGAGGTATGTGATGTTTCCGTACTTAGCGAGAACATATGAGAGTAGTTTCTTCCATGTGACTAATCTCGTCTCTCTCTTCTTTCAGGTGTCTCCTTCTTCCCCGCTGTTCCCTTCCTATCCCTTCCCTCGCTTGATCACCCTAAAATTCTGTTTCATACATTAGAATTGGGGGTATCGAGAGGTGGACCCATTTGTGCATCGTTCGGATCCTGAGGAGTTCCTACTTTCACCTTTGCCTGGTGGAAGCCTTGACATCGCATGCACAGTGCCTCTGCTGTGCTTGTGAAATCTCTTGTATTTAATATACCTTAAAAGGGGGCTCTTATCAGTTCCCAATGCCGAATTACTGTGTTCATTTGCCTTTTGTGTGGAACTTTTTTTTTTTGTTAACTTACCCTAGCTGCATGCATTTACGATTCTTCTACTAAAGCTGTCCTCACTGTTTAAGCCCCATTCACTGTCAAGATAAGATCTCTTCCCATGGAAAAGGCAGACAGCTTCTCTTCTAACAGTATGTTGGAGTGCTTGCTTTTTATTACTTAAAGGCCCATTACGATACCGGGCGTGAAAAAATCCGCCAGGCATGAAAGCAGCAAAAATCCGCCCGCACACACCGTCTGAACACCGACCACGCCATTACGATTACACAAACCGAAAACCGCCATCGGCGGAAAAACCACACAAGATACCGCCCGCCCTCGTCCGAGTCGGAGTCAAACCGCCCGCCACGGACGGAAACACGCACGACAACACAAAACCGCCCGCCCTCACGGCCGACACACCGCACGTGAAATTACGATCGCACCGCCATGAGCGCGGGTAAACCACAAATATACCGCCCGCCAGCGCAAACAACGCCGATGAGAATTGACACTGCAGAAGCCATGGCGCCCACGTCCCTGCACAGAAACCATCCGCTGACAAAAACAATCGCACACAACATGGCCAACAAGTCCACACAGCAAGGCACGCACAAATACACAAGCACAGTACACATCCCGAAAACACCCCCCTGGACAAACAAAAAATACAAAGGCCAGAACACCAGACACAACACACCTGAAAACAACAGACCATGAGGACACACCCACATAGGTAAGTACAAAAGCAGCACTCCCACAGACCACAACCCCTTGCAACATTGCAAACTAGAGAGGAGAGGAGAGGACACAGTGACACAGCAAGGACAGCAGCACACCACAGAAACGCACACATCACAACCACCACCACCACCACCAAACACCGGCACCACAAACCCCCTGCACATTACACAACACACACCGCACCAGCACCACAAACACCATGGCACCACAAAGAATGCCCAAGTTCACGCCCATTGAGCTGACGGTCATGGTCGACGAGATTATCAAGGTGCACCCATAAATCTATGGGAACCTGGTCCAGCACACACCACTAGCCACCAGAAAGAGAATGTGGAACCGGATCGTAGACCAGGTCAATGCAGTCGGGACCCTGCCCAGGAACAGAGTTGAAATCAACAAACGGTGGAATGACGTCAAGAGCCTGGTCAAGAAGAAGGAGAGCAAGAACAGAGAGCTGGCTGCCGTCACTGACGGAGGGAATCCCGCGCTCTTCAAGACCTTCAAAGCGTGGGAGGAGAAGGTGCGAGTCATTATACATCCGGAGATCCTCGCCGGATTAGCAGGGGGAGTGGAGGCTGGTAAGTACAAACTAATGTATACCAGCACACCGCTATGTACTCACATGCACTACCACCATGCCACAGCTCCCAGGGACAAACACCCCCATGTCCAGCACACAATACACAACACATCACACACACATGCAACAGACACCACCACACACAGCCCAAACCTAACAACTGTAAGATACGTGGGGGCATGTGTACACTCAGCCAGCCACGTAACCACCAACAGGTCCCCAAGTATGCCAGAAGCGCCACAACGAGCACCCACCACACCCATGTGTCCGCCATAGCTGCACTAACCGACAAGTAACAGGTAAGTGGCAGGAACACAAAGTGCAGTGGGTGGGAGGGTGGACAGCTCAAGTACAACACACACCAGGCCCCTAGTCCCACAGCACAGCAAGGAGGAGCATCCCCACACCCCACACCCACGTGTCAGCCAC
Organism: Calotriton arnoldi; assembly: GCA_963921515.1. Classification (NCBI taxonomy): domain Eukaryota; kingdom Metazoa; phylum Chordata; class Amphibia; order Caudata; family Salamandridae; genus Calotriton; species Calotriton arnoldi. The sequence continues at coordinate 81,667 of CAWUFW010022381.1, read as the reverse complement.
CGCAGTGCACACCGACAGCCGAAAGGTAGACATCACGGTCCACAACAATCGGTGTCAGTGGGTGTCCAGCCATCACCACGACCCACAACACCGCCCCCACCCCCACAGACCTGCAACATGGAGCACCCCCGCTTAGAACCATGTGGCATCCAGTACAGTGCACGCACGAACAACCTGCAGGTGGGAAACTGGACAGGGCTGGATTACTGGCGGCATGAGGACCGTAACACGACCAACACATGGGACATGTTACGTAGCAGACGAACACGCAGCACCGCCCACTGTCACGAACAAGTGAACAATGTGCACACGGACATGAACCACAGACTCACACCCCACATGACCCATCACAGACACAGCAACACCCAAGGAGCCACGTCTGCATGCACAAGCCACACTGAATATAGTACCACACGGCAGCCACTGTGCAACCCATCACACACAACCGAAACACCATTGAAGTCCTGTCCATGTAGCCCCTACTGCCTGTCAACCACACACCCCACAACTACGCCTATGTAAGACAAACAACACTAGACGCAACAGAGCGGAACAACATAAATGCACACGAACACCACTGAACCCATCAAACACACAGACACACCATGCACATACAACATACCATCCATCCCATCCGTCAGCCCCAGTCTCATGAAAGGCATGTCATCCGCACAGCTGCCACACATACAGCAGTCACGCTAAGATACATGCCCATGACCAACCATGTGCCAGAAGTCAATGAAGCGCACGCCACACTGTGAGCAACAACACACAACATGGGCCACACCCCCCGAGCACTGCAGTGATGCACATGGCACAGGGCAGCACGCACACCAAGGAGATGGGACAACTGCAATACGTCGGGTGGCACACAACCATCACACACTCATAACGATGCGTCCAATGCCATGTCCAGTAATCACAACAGACAGCAAATATGCAGGGTATGTCAGGCATGCACACACCTCAGACCATGCACTGTCATGCTGCCACAACACATGTCACGTTCGGCACCCATGGCTCACAGCATGTAGCCCAAAAGCATATTCCATCCCAAATGCGTTTCTGGGGCATGACCCCCATGTTGCCATATGCGTTCCTAAGCGTTCCATTTACACCCCAAAAGCATATTCCATCCCAAATGCGTTCCTGGGGCATGACCCCCATATTGCCATATGCGTTCCTAAGCGTTCCATTTGCACCCCAAAAGCATATTCCATCCCAAATGCGTTCCTGGGGCATGACCCCCATGTTGCCAAATGCGTTCCTAAGCGTTCCATATGCACCCCAAAAGCAAAGTACAAACCAGACCCAGGATGGGCCTGGAGCCCGCATACACCAGAGTCACAATAAGTAGGAGCACAGCAACACACCCATCGGCATAGCCAATCCGTCCCATGCCACATGTGCACAGCACACAGTCCCATTGCCAAGCACACACAACAACAGATTGTACAGCCACACACCCGCCTCCGGGACACACGTGCACGAGAGTGCACGAACGGAGAATGTCAGACAACCAATACAGACTTCGCCAGGTGCAACACAATAACAAATCTCATTCTCTCCACAGGTGACGAACTGCTGGATGCTGGGGATGGAGACAGCAGCCAGCACAGCCAGCCTACAAGCCCCCAACGAGGACACACGGATGTGGAGGATCTGTCCTCCTCTTCGGACATGGACCACCAAGCAGGCCCATCTAGTGTGGCAGGGCCCAGCCGCTCCCCAGGACCCCTCCTACCCACCAACCCATCATCCAGGGCTGCTGAACATTCCCAGCCCCCTGCTGCCACTGTCGTTGCGGCCACACCCACGGTCATTGCGGCCACACCCACGGGCATTGCGGCCACACCCACGGGCATTGCGGCCACACCCACGGTCATTGCGGCCACACCCACGGTCATTGCGGCCACACCCACGGTCATTGCGGCCACTACCACTGCCGCAACCGCCACCACGTCTTCGCTGGCCCCAGCGCAGGTGGTGGCCCGGATGACTGGATCCACCCTGGGAGCCAGGGCGAGGACCGTGGTGAGCAATGTGGCTAGTGGGCAGGCCGGTGGCAGCAGGACTGGTAGGAGGAGCAGGTTCAGGGAAACGCCAGCCTCCCCTGGGAGCCATGCCCTGCCTCAAATGGCCAGAGTCCTTGGGGCCTATGAAGAGGCCCAAGGACAATGGGCCAGGTCAGCTACAGACACGCGTGAGGTGCTGGGGGTGCTGAGGTCCATGGACGCCCGTATGGGCCAACTCGTGGACCTCATGGGCCAGCTGGTGGTGGCGGTGAGGTCACAGCCAGGGACAGCAGCTCCCCTCCGCCACCACCTGCCGGGGCGCAGGGTCGAGCAGCAGTGTCCAGTTCCCCTGCGTCCACAGCCAGTGAGCACACCTCAACCACCAGCATGTCGCAAGCAGGCACCCCCTCGCAAACGTGGAAGGGGCCGTCCGAAGTGGAAACAGATCTCCCGGGAGGACTTCGCACGCTCCAGACGCAAGTGAGGCAGCCAGCCAGCCTTCCTTGACCACCCACTGCATTGACTTGGACTACGATCCCACTCCACACAGCCATCTGGATGGCATGTGTGTGTTGGACTATGGACATAGAACCAGTGGGTACACCCTGAGCATCACGCAGCCATGACCGACAGCTCATTGTCACTGCACGCACCACTTTTGTCATCACCTTACACACAATCACATGTCACAGTTTGAAATAAATGCACCTCTTCCACAAACTGCTGTCTGTGCCCTGTGTTTTAATTGTACGGAATACAACGGCCACCTTGAGCGGAACGGCACCTGATGCGTGGCATGGCAATGGAACCGGAGGGCCTGTAGGGACCTAGGGGTGGGAGACAGAACAGGAGCACATTCAATGAGTGTGTCACACACCCATCACACAGTACATGTCAACAACTACAAGCAATGTACACACATCGCACAGAGCAATAGGGCACAATGCCACAGCCACCATCAGTGGCATACTAACCTGGGCATGGAGCGTTGACACACAGCACGCAGTGAACAAAAGGCCACCCTGACACAGCACACACACACCTGCACAAATACAGACACATCAGCCGTCGTACATGGACACTCACCGTCAAGTGAAGTAGCGGGCGATGAGCTGCTGGCGCACATTCCCAGCTTCCTCCTCTCCGCTGTCCTCCTCACTCGAGCTGTCCTGGTCTGCGGGCTGGGGCCCTGGTTGATCTCCGTCATCCACAATGAGGGGGATCTGCTTCCGAATGGCCAGATTGTGCAGCATGCAGCACGCCACCACTATCTGGCACACCTTCTGTGGGGAGTACGCCAGCGCACCCTCGGTGCGGTCCAGGCACCTGAACCTGGACTTGAGGAGGCCAAAGGTACGCTCGACCACACGTCTGGTCCTCCCATGTGCCTCATTGTAGCGATCGTCTGCTGGGGTGCGAGGATTCCTCAATGGACTGAGCAGCCATGCCCCATTCGGGTACGCAGAGTCACCTGGGTGTGAGGGACACAGAGAACCGTTGCTATTCCAACTGGACAGGGGACAGCATCGCACAACCAGCACGCTACACCACTCCACATACTCACCGACAATACAGCCACGATCCTGTTGCAGATTGGACATCAGTCGTGGCAAGATGCTGTTGCGCATTACGTGTGCGTCATGGGCCGAGCCTGGGAACTTTGCACACACGTGGGTTATCACCATGTCCGCAAGGCACACCACTTGCACATTCAGGGAGTGCGTGTGCTTCCTGTTGCGGTACAGGTGCTCAGTGGCCTGTGGTGGAACAAGGCCAACATGTGTGCAATCAATGGCACCAACGACGTGTGGGATCCTGCCAAGGGCATAGAATGCACCCTTCACTGCCGCCAATTCACGAGCCCTGGGGAATCTGATGTACCTGTTTCGGTACAGCATCATGGCTGCCAGTACATCCCTCAGCACCTTGCTGAACATGGGCTGGGACATCCCTCCTCCACTGCCCACTGTGTGCTGGAATGACCCAGTGGCGAAGAAATGCATGGCGGCCATCACCTTAGCCGTGGGGGTGAATGCTGTCGGATACACCCTGCGGGGACGGAGATGGGGTTCCAACATGGCACACAGTCGATGCAGGGTTGGCCTGTCCAGCCGAAACTTCCTTATGACCTCAGTATCCTCCATGTCCGCCAGCAATTGGTATGGGCGGTCAATGTTCGGTCTCCGCCTAGGGAAGATGGCAGTGGACACATGTCAGAGCAACACAACACATAGCAATTTCGCATTCACATCACTGACATGACTGAGCAAGCACATGAGTCACAGCCCAGCTGTCAAGCAGGGACGGCACGGCCACAATACACTTACACAGGTCTCCCACCAATGGCAATGGCTAGTGATGCAAACCACTGCCATGGTCATGCACATGGGGATCTAGGCCCCAATGACTTGCGGGGCGTGCTGATGGGGACTGACTGCATATTCGTCAAGCGGCAACGCCACGGCAACATGAATGTCTGCTGAGCATGGCACTGCTTCCGAGGCTGGATGAGTATGGCACACGACGACGACGATGTGGGCACAGGCTGAGCGGCCAAAACAAGTGGGACCTGTGGCACGAGGAGATATGAGACAGTAGTAGGTGTCAGCACTGCACCCTATGTACAGCACTGTACGGATCACACCTCCCGAAACATTGACAGGTGTCCACATTGACAGCCCCATGCCAAGACGGCTGTGTGCTTGCAGTCACACGTCACAGGTGAGAGGTTACATTGCACGTGCCAGGTGGCAGACGTACATAGTGGGAGCTATCATGTGTGTGCATGTGTCTCCTGTTCAGGATCCACCAGATGGGCGCTGACTCTGTACTGACCATTGGACACAGCATGTTCTGTGGAAGGCTTGTGTGTGTGGGATGGTGGCACTGGATGTGCCACCGTTGGGTGGGGGGCCATGCACAGGGCGGGTACGTCGATGATTGCGCATTGTTGGTCACGGTGGGTGCACCCACTAAGATGTGTTGCCCTGTGTACAATTCCTATGTCCGCATGATGATGGACTGTAGATGTGGGCAGACTACACAGTGGTCGATGTGCTGTCTATGTGCATGTGCCTTCACACCAGGCACAGCTGCCCCTGCACATGTGACCCCTGCTGGACTCGCTGCTGGGTCTGTGGAGCTGATGCACCTTCTGTGCGTGGGGCGGACAGCTCACCTCACTTCCCTCATTGCGCATGTCATGACTTTGCCGCAGGTGACATGGATCATGGAGGGCCCACATGTACGCGTGGGTAGGCTACACATGTTTGTTCACTGGTCGCCACCCCCAGTCAGTGTTTCAAATGGGAAGGTTGTTGTGCTGGTGGTATATTCGATGTGGCGGATGGGCGGGCCTAGGTGCGGGCTTACATTCCGGACATGGGGGGTAGTTGGATTGGCGACTAGTTGCAGTACACACGGGACACGTCTCTTCCTTTCCACATCTGGGTCATCCCTTGTACTCACTGACAGTGATACAGTCATCTTCGCCCCAGCCCTCATGTCCTCCCCTCGCTCCCCCAATATGCATGTGCACCTGCGAGGCTAGCGCTTGCACAGGCAGCCCCAAGCTCGCACCAGAGAGGGCAAGGAGTGTATGTGTGGGTCCAGTTGCACGAGTGGGCTGTCTCAGGGTATGATGTGTGGCGGGACGCCGTCCACCTGCGTGGTGCCCCAAATGGAGACCCGGCCTGCATGGACTATGCATCACAGTCTTCGCCTTCCGGATCCGCCACCTGCGACACCCAGTGGCTGTGGCTGCCCTTGCGGCCAGGCCGCGTCCGTATGTGACTGATGGCCCACACATTCACTCTTTGGCCTCTCTGGGGAGGGCTCGGGGGTGGTGGCGCACGCGCTTGCACTTAGTCGCAATGGCATGTGGCGTGGTTGGTATAATGGGCAATGGATGGGATGGTGCGAGCCACCTCCCGTGACGTCAGTGCTGCTCGTGCTGAGGTGCGTCCCCCTACACTTCCATTTGACTTGTGCCATGCTACACGTTGAGGTTCTATTGCCTGCGTGATATGACCAGGAGGAGCGCGAGGAGACCTCTCACACACCATGCTCCACTGCCATCCCGTGCCCTGTATCGCCTGTGCGGATTGACTATGTTGGGGTTACACCTGGTCGACTGGGGCTGTGTGTGCCTTGTCAAGGGGCATGGCGGGCGCACAACAGGATCCAGCTAGTCCACGGAGGGTGGGCTGACGTGTGCGCCTGGTTCCGCATTGTTCGTGTGCCCGGCTGCTGTGCACACACATGTTCACTTCCCCCGACAGGTGTCCTCTCACAATGCCCAGGGAAGCGGTGGTGTACTGTTCATGACCCCTCCCAACACAGCGTGCTCCAACTTGGCATGTGCGCATCTACCCGTCGCACCCACCCACCTGAGCACTGCGTCCATACGACTTCACACGACACATGTGTGTCTTCCACAGTTGTGCTACTCATTTGCGTTGACATCCAATACCAGTGGACTACATGGTCATGTCACGACTGCCGTGTACTTCACATACTCTCATCCTCTCTCATTCGTACTTGTGAAATGAGTCAGCGGAGACAGTTTTGGTTTCAAACATTATATTGAGTCTTCTGTCCTCTGTGATGCAGTATAGTGGACACTACTGGCAGCGGAATACATGTTGAGGATATACTGAGCATGATTACAAATGGGATAGGGTGTGGGGTTACATGTGATTGGCTGTTGCATGTGGGATGTGGGCTTCAGAGTTACATCTGCTTGGCCAAGGCTGTGCTAATGTACATTTACGTATAGCTGCGGAGCTGCGGACTTTGACACAGACGGTATACAAGTAGCCTACCAAACCGCTTGGCATCATGGGCACAGTCCATCTCAGTTCCATGTGACAGGTTTGTTGCGGTTGTTCCTCATGCACGCGTGCATGTGAGATGACATCAGGGCATGTGCTTGCGTGCATGCAGCGGCGTGCCACTTGTTGTTGCAATGTGGTGGTTACTGGACATGTCACAGTCACTGGGGTCGTGTTGTTGTTGTTTGCACTTGTCGTCCGTGCAAAGGTCCTGGTATGGGATTCCCGGGGCGGGGGTGGGAGGGGTGCAGCACCCACAGACTCCAGGCGACCTATTCATGTCCACTGAGCGGTGTGTGTGTCCATGGGCGCTGGATCCATGTCGTGTCCTGGTTGTTCGTGCAGTTCCGTCCATGTGGGTGCGATACACAGACCCCATGCCACTGCCTCCCACGATGCATGCGGTGTTCCTGGATGTGATGGGGAACAGTGTGCATGTCCCGGTCATATCCGATGTCATGGCGATGTCGTTGATGGTGTGGTAATTGTTGCCGGTCGTTTGGTATGGCTGTTGTGGTGGTGACTGGCCAGTCCGTGCGGAAGCTAAGCATGGGTGCGGGGTTGGACATCATAGGTCAATCGGGGAACCTGCGTTGCGGTCCGACGAATTTACAGGTTGTCAGGTATGCGATGCCGTCCAGCAGGGCTTCCATGTCATTGGTGTTGTTTATGTTTGCCAGCCAATGTAGCGGATGGTGGCTGTCAAGGTGTTGTTCGTAAGTTGTCCCTTGGAGGACCATGATGGGGCATGCTGGGTGACATTCGATGTAGCTGTGCTCGATGATCCGTCGTGTGGAGGCACAGTGGTCCCATTTCAGTGCGGGTGCGATGTTGGCCACATACGCCATGCCCCCATAGGCAGAGCAGGCCCTGTCGTGTGCGTCCAGAGGGAGGAGTAGTACTAGCAGGTCCGCCTTTAGACATGCCGGGTTGGAGAGACACATCTCCACGGGATGCTGGTAGGGACACCTCCGACAATAGAAGACGGGTATGACGCAGCTGAACAATGTGATGCGGTAAGTCAGTCGGTAACTGACGTTCAGCAGGGACAGGAGTTCGCATCCCAATATATGTATCAGGTTGGTTTTATACAGCTTGACCTGTCCGGCGTAGTTGGGTAGGTGTGTTGCGGTTGCCATTTTGCAGCGGTGCGTTGTGGTGGCGTGCTCCGGCTGTGTGTGCAGTCTGCAATGTGCACGCTCCGAGGTTGCTGTGAGCTCTGTGTAGTCGTAGGGAGACAGGACTTGTGTTCTGTTGGCTTGTGCGGAGGACACGGGCCCTCATCCCACATGCTTCTCAGACAGTTCAAGGTCAGTAATGTGTGACTCCTTCCAATTAACTTGCATGGGGCCGACATGGGGGAGTGTTTTCTTTATTCTTTCCCGTCCGTTGTGTTCTTCTGTGATATGCGCTATCTGCCCTGTGGTCGGTCTCCTCTGCATGCCTGTGTTGGTCTTTTATTGGACAATGGCTGTATTCACCGGCTTCTTTCGTAGGGCTGTGGTTTCGGAGTTGGAATGGAAGGTCATTCAGTGCTGTCTGCTCTCCCTTGTGTGGGTGGCAGGCTGCCTTTCCGCTCTGCGTTGGGCCTTGTGTGTGAGTGTTATTCTTGGGCCACCTGTTGTCGGTCCCCGGGCTCTTTGGTGTTCCGTTTTGTATGTCTTGTTCATATGTGCAGGGTGGTATGGGTGTTTCAGTGTGGTACTGGCGTTCCTCTTCCCGAAGGGGCCCTGCTTCTCCTAGTTGGTGTTGCCGCCGCTGTGTGCTTCGCCATGTTTGTTGCACTGGGGTGTGTCCTGCTGTTGCGTGACTTCACTGACATGTGTGCGTCGGTTGTGTGACGTTGGGTGTTGTCCGTGAATTGGGCGTTGGGGACATGTCTGTGGCAGGCCTGTCACGTGTCATGTGCGTTCGGGGTGGGGCTGGTGTGTGTGCTGCTTGGTTGTGTCCCTGTGTCTGTGTGCGACGCATGCATGGCGCTGCGGTTGGCCTCTGCGTTGTGCGCATGTGTGGCAGCGTCATCGCCGCTTTGGGGCCGTGACGGGGTGGTTGGTTCCTAGTCCCAGGTGGTGTGTACACATGTGTTACGAGATGTTACAATTTGGCCTGTGTGTCATATGTGGATGCTATGGTAGATGTGTCGTGTACACGCGGGGATGGGGGTTGTCCGCTTTTTCCGCCCTTGCACTGTGTGCGCTGTTTGCGTGCACTTGTTGTATGTGTGCCTACCTGCGTCTTCGCGGTACGTTGCGTCCTTGGTGGTGCATCAGATAGAGCATAGGGAGGGCCTGCAGTGCTGGATTCATGCTCGGGGGTGCCGCTTCTTCGGTGTCCGTGCTCGGCGTTCGTGTTACCGCTTCGGTTTGACGTACGGTGTCTCTTAGCCGTGGGTTCAGTTTGTGTGCGGCATCGTAATTTGTACGCCGGGCGGTACGTGTTTCGTCGGACGGTGTGTGTCAATTGTGCTGCGCCGCTACGTGTACGGGCGCACTTTGATGGCGGACGGTGTCGCTGGCTTGCCGGCGGTGTTTGGCTGACTTTTCGCATCGTAATCGGGCGGGCGTGTGGACTGCTGCGTGCAGGCGGTAACTGGTGGTTTTTGCATCCGCCAGCACGGCGGTAGTGCTTCCGCCCGACATCCTAATGGGCCCCTTAGTTGTGTAAAACAGATGCTTTAGCCTTAGAACGTTTGTGGCATTTCCTATTCATGCCTTAGTGCCTTGCTTTGCACTTTGTAGGCATTATCGGATTGATTTTTTTTAACTTAATTTATTTGGTCATTATGATTCAAATTCTAAATGTTGTAATAAACATTGCATGTTAAAATAAAGTTAATATACAAGAGTATGCTATATTTTGCTACTAAACAGGAAGCCACAAGTGCAGTTACCTTGCAGACAACAGAGTCATGATTTCAATGGTGCAGCAGGTGCAGTAGCACCAGGCCCAAAAGTCGTCAGAACACCTCTAAACACATGGGGGCCGATTCCGATTCGGGCCGGAAATCTCTCCGACCGAGCCGGATCCAGAGAGATTTCCGACCGAGCCGGACTCCCGCAGTCCGACCGAGCGAGTACGATGCGGCCGTATGCTGCCCGACTCGATTCGGTCAGACTCCCATTGAAGTCAATGGGAGCCGGTCGTACAACGCGTACACGGGCTCCCATTGACTGAATGGGTACGTCGCGAACAGGGGGGCCCCCTACAGTGGGTACGCGTCGGTGTGACTCGCACCGTACATGCATGTTTAGGGGGGACCCTTGGGTCCCCCCTGTGTGCGACCCGTGCGGCTACGCGTGCAGGGGGGTCTGACACGGACCCCCGAAGTCCGGCTCCAACAGCTCTTTGGAGCCGGACGCTACGAGTCGGTCGGGCTGTTCGAAGCGCGCATCGTACTTGCTCGGTCGGGAAACGTCTCCATTGCGTGGTGCGAGCCGTGTCCGTACGAGTCGGTCGGAGCGGTTCGGACCCGGGAACGAGTCGGTCGGCGATTTCGCGTGTGCTCGCATCGTACTTGCTCGCTGGGACGACTGTACGAATCGGTCGGGAAAAAGGCCTCCGAATCGGATCCAGTATAGCCAAATCCGATTCGGAGCCCTACCGGCCGAGATCAGAATCGGCCCCATAATATTGCTATATTTGGCTACTAAACAGGCAGTCACAATTGCAGTTATCTTGCAGTTAAACGGGACTTGATTTGAATGGTGCAGCAGGTGCAGTGGCACCGGGGCCAAAAGCTCTAGGGACCCCACTAAACCCAGATTATTCATAAAATTTAAACTAAACAGGCAGTCACAAGTGCAGTTACCTTGCACACAACAGGGTCATGATTTGAATGGTGCAGCAGGTGCAGTGGCACCGGGCCCAAAAGTTTTCAGCACTCCTCTAAACACCTAATATTGCCATATTTTGCTGCAATACAGGCAGTCACAATTACAGTTACCTTGCAGTTGAAAGGGGCTTGATTTAAATGGTGCTGGAGGTGCAGTGGTACCTGGGCCAAAAGTTGTCATAACTCCACTAAACACCAAATATTGCTATATTGTACTACTAAACAGGCAGTCACAAGTGCAGTTATCTTGCAGGCAACAGGGTCATTATTTGAATGGTCCAGCAGGTGTAGAACTCCTCTAAATACATAATATTGCTATATTTTACAACTAAACAGGTAGTCACAAGTGCAGTTATCTAGTAAGCACGAGGGTCATCACTTCAATAGTGCAGCAGGTGCAGTGGCACTGGGACCAAAAGCTCCAGGCACCCCACTAAACACCAATTATTGCTATATTTCACAACTTATTGCTAAAATTAAAAAACTAAACAGGCAGTCACAAGTGCAGTTACCTTGCAGACAACAGGGTCATGATTTGAATGGTGCAGTGGCACAGGGGCCAAAAGTTCTAGGGACCCCACTAAACCCAGATTATTGCTAACTTTTACTACTAAACAAGACAGTCACAAGTGCATTTATCTAGCAGGCAATAGGGTCTTGATTTGAATGGTGCAGCAGGTGCAGAAGCACCAGGACCAAAATCTCTAGGCACCCCACTGGCTAATGTCTAGATCAGTTCAATGGCTTTTGCCATGTAGAGTTTGTGCAGGTTAAGCGTCTACTGTTCACAAGGAATATTTCTCTGCATGCTCAGTCTCAATCTGTTTGCAGTTAAGCCCCACCTTACCGGTTTGGTAGAGATGTGTCTCTGGTTGTGCTGGCAGGTGTGTCCTGCAAACTCGTTCCTGTAGCAGCAGCTTCAGTAGTGCCGAGCTACAACAGCAGCCTCACGTTGGTCATGAACTGCTGAGCGAGGATGAGGTATGCGAACATGTCAGCCCTACATGGCAGTGTTTGTCTTGGCCAGCTACAGCCTCTGGGCCGAATCAGGGCTTCTGCATCAGTCGGGATTGTGGCTTGTCTTGAGGCAGTTGCGACACTGGTTTGTGGCAGCACCAGTCTCTTGGACACACAGGAGGGTGCAGATGACACAGTATTGCTTCTTCCCTAATTTCTTGGCACAGTTCACAACAGCATCTAGTTGGGGAGACCTTCCTACAACATTGGTCACTCCTGACTTCAATGCCACTGGCAGTCAGCATCTCAGTGTTTCTCACACTCCTTCCCTCTCTCAGCAGGAAGGATGGCTGGTGCAGTAGTGGCTGGTGACATTTGAAAGTGGTGGGGCTTAAAAGTTCGGGATGAGTGCCCAGTGACAAGTGCAGCAAGCAAGCCTGACCGTCATAAGTGGGTTCTCCCCCTGAGAAAATTTTGAGAAAAGATTGTGCAAATGGTGCATTTTCAAGCATATTTGAGGAAACAAGAAAGTTAATAAAGCACTTGTGAAAATGTAGTTATGACATCAATAAAGAGATTTCATATGATAATGACAAAGGTAGCTGCTTATTCAGTATAACCACAGAACTTCATAACAGACTTTGAGAGAACAATGCTGAGTAACTCACAGATTTCTTTATCTATTGATATACCTTTACAAATGAAATCTAAGGAAATAGAAGTTATTGTGATTTGTCGGACTGGACCCAATGAGACAGCATGGAATAAACCTTAAAAGGCAGTAAGGCACCCTACAAGGCTCTGTAAGTCTCATTCAGGGGATGAAGAAATATGATCACATCACCCACATCCTGATGATGGAACTCCATTAGCTCCCCTTGATGGTCCACTACATCATCAAAACCAGCTGCATCCTTTACAAACACTGCAAATGATGCAGCTGTTGTTCATGAACTGCTGCAGCACCCCATAAATCTTGAGAGGCAGAACACAGTTATCTAAAAATAAATAGGTGTTTTGGATCAGATATCAATTGCAAAGAAGACTGTATGAACCTACACAACTTAATGAGAGAGGTGCTGATAAAACAAAATCATAAAATGAAGGACTCTGCAATGTCTCAAATGTTCAGTATTGAGTTTCAGAGCATCCATATGGTAAACATTAGACAGTTTGAAGTCAGGCATACACCAGTGATTTAAGGGGCTCCAATATCTGCACAGCAGATGAGGAACAACTGAGCTGGTCATAAACAACCAGTATTCAAGAAATGTAAGGATTAAAACATTGTTCACTTTTTGTAGACAAAATCAGCACGTCTGTCTTAGCTCCAAACATCTCAATGACTTGAATATTAAAGTCTGTGATTCTCTGAACAAGGTCTCTCTCTATAGAGAGCATTGCTAAAGCAACTAGTCTTTCCTCAATCATGGTGCTCCACAAAAATGTCTTGATTCTGTTTAAAGTTGAAAAACATTGTAACGACTCTGCTGTTGTCTTAGGAGTGGTAATGACTATAAGTGATTTTTCCATATTAAGGGGCCGATTATGATGGCGGGCGGACTTTGTCTGCCCGCCATCGCCCCGGAAAATGGGACCGCCCGCTATGTGTGTGGCGGTCTCGCACATGTGATTAGGATGCCACCGCCACGGTGGCGGTGGCATCCCCCATTTCCAGCGGTGCTCACAACACCGCCCGCCACAGTGCTGGAAATGCATGTTGTGCATCTGCATGCACAACGTGACAGGCACCGCGCGGTGCCTGCCACCTTGTGCATGCAGATGCAGGGGGGTACCATAGGTACCCCCCATGTGCAGCCCCCACCCCCCCAACACCCTGGGGGCCCGCAACGGGCCCCCAACAGCAAAGACCGTGAGCCTTTCCATGGCGGCGACGCCACCATGGAAAGGCTCATCTCCGCCGGCATCATAATATGGATGGCGGTGTCTTGCAGACACCGCCACCATATTAAACCCTTTTCCGCCCGGTCGACTGTTCGGCCGGGCGGAAAACATGCGGACGGTCTTACCGTCTGCCGGGCTCCCCTCCGCCATGGTAATATGGCGGGGGGAATTTGTTGGCGGACGGGCGATTATGGCGGGCGGATCGTAATCGACCCCTAAGTTTCTGAATTAAAGCAAGCAAAGAAATGGCACCAGTGGGCTGCCGATATACATGCATTCTGTACAGTACAGTTAACTCAGTTCCTCTTTGTTGAGCATAGGATAAGTTTCCAGAGCCTCATTCAGTGCTTGCTCGGGGAAGGAAATATCATAATTTGCAAACTGTGTAGTTTGCAGAAATGTGGCACTCACCAAATGCTTTGTAAAAGAAAAACATTCCTTTGCATGCACAACTATAGTGTCACATAATTCCTTTGCAATTAGGACCAGACTGCTGATGTTTTTTCTGAGATTTGAGAAACTAGAATCATTTGGCAGTATGATGTCTAAATTGTCAATCCCTTCTCTGATTGTGTTCATGCTGGTGACAAACTGAATGGTAGCATTTTGCAGAAAGACAGTATCTATTTTGTGTTTTTGTAGCTGGTTGTACAATATGTCGACATGAGGCATGATTTAATGAAACAACAACTGAAAGAACTGAAACTCTCTCTCTTCTAGCAAACCCACAGACCGCATTCTGACTTTCAGATTCAAAGTCACCACTGGCTTTTATGGTGTTGAAACATTTTTCCAGATCAACCTTATATTGGTATATTAGGTAGATTGTGCGTATGTGAAAGTTTCTACGAGTTGGGGATCCCTTTAGAAGCCTTCTAGCCACAATGTCCTGAAGTATTTCTGTTCTTTTGGGGGAATGTGAGAAGAATGCTGCCTTGCCTCCTGCATCTAAAAGAAAATGTTTGCCTCTGAGATCTTTACTACTTCTTGTTGCATAATAAGATTAAGCTGGTTGGAATGCAGTGCACATAATGAGTCATTAGGGTATACATCTCTAATTTTATTTTGTAATCCACCAAATATTCCACTCATTACAAGCACCATCGTAGTTTTGTGCATTAAGTTTTTGTTTTTAAGGATGCTCTGGAAAAATCACACTCATTTCACGGAGTATAGCCATAGCAATGGTTTCTGCGCTACAGTCTCTTAGATGTGTGAAACTGTAGAATCTCTCTACCACTTTACTGTCATTGTCAATATACCGAAAGACTAATACGGACTATGTTTTGGTGGCCACATCAGTGGTGTCATCAGCCTGAATAGCCACAAAGTCCGTGGTTTTCAACTGTTGGACATTATAGCTTCTTATAATCTGTAGCATGCACTCAAGAAGTTCATTTTGTATCATTTTAGAGGTGCCCTTGAAGAATATGCTTCCATTTCACTGTCTATGCTTGCAATTAAATCAACAAGGCCTCTGAATATACCTGGATTTGAGGAACTTTCATATTCATCATGCCCTTATAAGGCCAGTTCAAAAGCACCACAGAAACTAATACAATCAATTATTTTTGACAATATGTGTATAATTCTATCAACAGCTTCATTGTGTTTCTTTATTGATTTTTGGTATGCGTCACTTATTTGGGTGTCATTTGTTGAGTCTCCCAACATTCCCAGTCTTGTCAGGTTATCCATATGGATTCTTGAGTGTGCATGCTTCTTTATTTTATCCAACAAATGCTTGAAGTCTGTTACTCCTTTTTTTGTCCAAGGAATGTCACCACCAAACAGCAAGCAGGAGAAGCAGAATAGAGAATTTGTTGAAGTACTACCTGTAAACCAATCAACTTTTGTGTACCCGGAGTTTGAGAATGTACGTTTGTAGGTCTTCCCCCTGTCTTGGCACTTTGTTGTAGTTTTAGGTCTGGCCAGTCAGGTCTTAATTGTTTTACAAGTAGTTTGTCTTCATGTCTCAGTCCAAGGAATGGCTTTGCAAGTAGCTGCTCTACTGTATTCATGGTGTCTTACCAATATTAAAGTCACCTGTCAATAATCAATAATGTATAAGGTTTGTTGTAAAAATATCACATTTCTGTATAAATGCATTTCTTGTGCATTATCGCAATATATCTCCAACAGATCCCCTTTGCACAACATGACTGTTTAAAATTTAGCCTTATAGCCTACTGCCTCGGTGTGATATACTGGTCGCTGAAGGCCCTGAAGCAGACATATATCTTGATCCGCAGGTGAGGGCCTATAACAAGGCAAGGGAGACGGGCTTTAACAACCCTGTATAGCCAGAGGCAGCTTGGCTATAAAGCTATTATAACATTCCATCCACTGAGGGTAGAGTGTTCTAAATTAAAAAGGGAGAAACAGAAAGACAAATATTTGAATGTTGGAGCAGAAGGCTTACACCAGCCATTATTATACCTGAGCCAATTCAATGTCTTCTATGAAACTTCCAACATTCCAATCTTTTAATATTGATTACACAGTTCCATCCCTCAAATTGATACTGATGTGACCCCACCCACCATGTAGACTACTGCAAATACATAGCCCTTAACTACCATGTAAAAATAATATAGCATCAGTTTCCTTACCTTAAACACTGGGGTTGTGTTGTGGTGGTGCAAGAGCAGCAAAGGAGGTTGGATTATGTACCCTCTTGTTCTTTGCCCGAATATTTTAGGTAAACTTAGTCAGGCTCTACCAGATGCTGAAAACAAAAATATTACAAAATGAATAGTGGCAACCAAACACATAAATTATACAGCAAAGCCAAGCGATGCCTGTGAAAATAATTTTAGGTGAAAAGGGGTTCCTTTGGATCCCTAGTTTTAATGTTGGCAAATCAATGGCAGGCATTGGCAGAAGTGCTAATTATTATTACTCACTACGATTTAAAAAATTAGAGGATTTTCCGATTTTGTAATGTGATCAACAGACCTTCTCCCAAAACCTGCCCACGTACTTCCCCATTCTGGAACTGGGCCCAAGGCCAGGGTGCTAATGGTAAGTGGCACTTTCAGTAACCTCACCTCAGCCCCAGAAAAGAAGCTCATCTGCTCTGCATTTAAGTGGGGGGTTTGCATTTTCACTGCACATTTCTTCTCATCCTCCTTGTGTTGTTGGAGCCAGCTACAGTGTACAGCACTAGTGGATCTAAAAATCGAATGTTAATTTAATTGTTGTAACTAGCACTGCACAGGAATGAACAGCAGTGACTATGCCATGTGTTACTGCAATATATTTAAAGCCTTAGTCTAAGGCTTTAGATATTGCAGAAACTATTATTTAACACATGATCAGGGCCACCTTTAGGGTGGTGCGACCGGTGCCACCGCTCCAGGTGCTGACCTCAGGTGTCGCCGGATTTTCAAATATATTATGGATTTAAAAGCACCTGCAGCAGAGTGCCTTGCCTTCAGCAATCAGGCTGGCCCACTTCCTATCAAAGACTTGATTACATTTCTTGGTATGACCTTCTTTTTCAGGGGTTTTAAAGCAGTTTCAAGATATGTTTAGAGCTGCTCCTTGCTCAAAAGGGGGCCCTTTCTAATACTTATCTTTTTCCATGGACTTCATTGCTTGGGTTTGCTTGTGAGACAGTGTCACTCTAAGTGTCGCACATTTAGTTGTCGAATGTCACTCATAAGTACACTGAAACCTTGAAAATCTCACAAATATGCAATCTGAACACTTGGCAGCTATGTTCAGACTACAATAAAAAAATGTCATGATAATTCTGGTGATTAATGGACTTGTTGGAGAGAGATCTGAGCTTTATCTATGGAAGTTTTGACTCATCATAAAATAGCGCAGAGGGCTGATATGCCTGCTGCAAAGAACATGTACCACGCAGATCACAAAAGTGCATATAATGTAGATAGATCAATGGGTTACCGCTTTTGTCAGAGAGATGCTTTTGTTACTTGCAGTTTAAAAATTACAAGCCTAACATAGCAGAGTGAGCTATTAACTGTTATCAAAAAGCTGCATACAAACTGCAGAGCATAGGTTATAGTTTTATGATTTTTTCTCCAGTCATTATCCTTATTTTGCTAAAAAGGGTTCATTTGGGTAGAAATGAATTCTTATTAGTAAAGTCAACACAACCACGGTGTTACATTTTAAATTATGAATTTGTGCTGCTCCGGACCAAACTTTCTTAAACTATACTGGTTACCAGTACGACATATGACGCCTGCACCATGTAGTCCTTTTTGTCTTATGTAACATTTCCTATGCACTGATTTACACACGTATGATCCATTGTCTCTGTATAATGTGTGTCTGATGTAAAGGGCTCTGAAACTCTACACTTCATAGCTCTATAAAACAACAGAAATGGATGTTAGAGAGGGGCTATGGGGAGATGAGGGGCATTGTAGGAACATGGTGGTGAGGGAATCTGCGGAGAAGGCGGTTTGGGGTGGTGCCAACAAACAACATCACCCCCGGGCGCCATCAGCGCTAAAGCCGGCCCTGCATGATGACACACAACACAGTCACTGCTGGTAATTCCTGTGCTACAAAAAATTATGTTCTATTCTTTGATGTTCTATAACTGCTTCCAAGTAACAATCCATTTCTGCATCTTTAACATACATGCTAACTCTCTGCAGTGGCCTGTTCACAAAAGCGCAGTGCATCAACTTGCAAGTAAGTGTGCCCTCCCCCTAGGAATTCCTTTCTCAACTATTATTACATTACAAGTTGTGGCATCCATGGAATCTGTTACCAGGCCCTGTGTGTTTTGTTAGTTTATGCCCTGACAAATGGCTCAAATTTTACTGATTGCATTTGGAAGTGCCTGCTTTCAGCAAACCAGTGTGTTTATGTATGCTGCATGCAATGCAAGCCATTTGTCAGGCCATAAAGACAGCACACAGGGTTGAGGCCATGGCTCCTCAGGAGGAATCAGAGGGCCTGTAAACAAACTATAAAATAACACCCTGCTTCTCCAGCTCCACCTTCCTCTCTGCACCAGCCCAGCACTTAAGTTTCTTTTGCCTCACTTTCCAGAGCTATTTTTGGGTTTGATTAGTTGTTTTTTTTAAGAATCCATCCAGGCGAATGTTGGGTGCCTGCAGCAAAGGAGATGCAACGTGGGCAGTGGGCTCGACTGAATTGTGATTGTGAAGGAGAACGTGTTCAGCGCAAATAAACCATACGAGCGGAATGGAGCCTCAGGCTGCTTGCTGCTCATTATGTTTGTTGCTGGTCCCTTAGTTTCACGTGGTGCAATTTTCAAAGAAACAGATCGAGGTCCTGACAAACGTACAACATGCACATGTTCATATTTGGTGCGCTCCTTACTGACTGACTGGAATTCCAAGTGCCAGTCTCCAGTAGGCTGATTGGCTTTCTGAGGACGGATTTATAAACAGCTGCACCATTTATACATCACTGGCAAAAACAATTGTACACTTGGGAGGAGGAGCTCAGAATACCTAAAGGTCGAAAGCAGTGTGGATTAAAGATGTCAATGACTGACCAAAAGGCTTGAGAATCCAACTTAAAATACACACAGCCACAGACGATAAAGTTGCCTAGGGCCTACTACATTCAATGCATACATTATGGGTGATGGTGGGTGGAGCTCGCGGAGTTGCACTATGCAGAATTTCACGGAGTTGCAGAAAAAGTCAGTGGAATTCCACGGAGTTCCGCGAGCGGGCGGAGTTGCTCCACTCGCCCACCCCTACAAAATAAACTGAAGCCAATAAGGAGCTTCGCCCTCCACCCCTTCCTCGGTTGTGCGCAACTTCAGACAGGTGTCGAGGAGGCAGAGCACGCACCAACAAGAGTGGCTTCGAGCCTGCCATTTGTCGGCCAAACGAGAGCCTAATCTGCTGCACGACAGCGCGCGCCAGCGCCGTTTACCCAGTTTGGAGCCGCTATTATCAGCCTCTGCTGTCAATATACGGCACGCGCAGTGCCTGAGATGTAAGTCGGTGCATGCGCATCCCGGACCATTAATAGTGTATTCTGAAGTCAGAAAAGCAAAGCATTTTTTTTTTTAATCAAACAAGAACTTTTTTAGAGCAAGCACAGTCTACCGCATTTTACTAGCATGGGACTTTATGGGATATAAAACGAGATAGAGGTGTGTTTTTACCACAGGTTCTGCCCGTCATCCTCTTCCCCTGAGCCATGGTGATTGTGGCTGGGCTGAGCTGCCATCGGACTGCCCAAATGGTTGGAGTTCAGCCTGGTGGAAGAGGGGGAAGAAAAAGAAGCGGCTTGCCCAGCAGTAACAGTAGACGCCGCCGTGTTGTTTTTTTCCTTAACTCACTCTCCCTTCCAGATGAATGAAGAAAAGCCGGCGCCCTATCCCAGCCAGCTCCGCCCACCCTTACCCGGTTATTAGGAGCATCAGCGTGAGATACCAGGCACGCATGCGTACAGAGGTTGGGCTGTTACCGACACTGCACATGACGCCGCGGAGCAACAGAACTCGAGTATAGGAGGGGAGGGGGATGTTAAGATCTGCCCTCCCGTGCCAATCGGGGTGGGCAGAGGGCTATCGCGCACTGTGGCAAATAACGTTGAGACCACACACCATCAGTCATTAGGCGCGGACTGCCTAGCGCAGCTCCGCCCATGTTTATTTATCGCTACGCGCACCGCCTTCCGGTGTGAGCACAGGGGATGTCCGCTTCCGGAGCGTGTGCCGGCGGACAAAGACTAGCACGTTAAATGTCACATCCCATCCCAAATCAATCCTTGACTGATCCCCTTGGCTGCGGTAGTCCACTTACTTGGCAGGCAAAGTCCTTCAAGCGAGTGCTCGGCAGGGGGTTGCCCCTCAGCGCATACCTGGACTGGCCACGGCTGGAGCTTGGTTCAGGAGTTGGCACACCGGGAGAGGACGCCGCCTCAGGGGGCTCTTGGGTGGCTTTGTGAGCCCTCGGTGGTGTGCCGGGTTCTGGGTGACAACCTTCTGTCTCTCGGGGCCCCGCTTGGCTGCCGCTTGGTCTGCCGGGCTCGCTGGACATGTCAGTAGGGGGGTCGGGAATGGTCACTTGCTTAAACCATGAAATGTTGCGGGTCACAGTCTCTCCTTCCTTGCTGACTGTTACCATGGTTCCTTTTTTGTCAACTACTGTCCAATACCCTTGTTCGTAGCGAGTCCGAAACTTCCCTCCTGGTCTCTGGTCTCTTATGATGACAGTGTCCCCTCGATGCAGTTGGCGAGGCACCGGTCTCCTGGCTTGGCTGGCGGTGTTGTTGCGTTTCTCCCTTCTCCTGAGAGCGCCATCTTTGTCAAAGGGAGGAGGTGTCCACCCTGGGGCAGTGGGGAGGCCATCCCGGTGATTGCCATTGAACATTAGCACCCAGGGTGCTTGGCGCGTGGAGCTTTGGGGAGTGCTACGGTATTCCCTCAGGAACTTCTGGAGATGTTGTTCCGGGTCTGTTTGTTCAGCTACGGCGATGCGGAGTGCCTTGTTGATGGTCCTCATAAATCGTTCGACCTCATCGTTTGCCTGAGGCCATTGTGGTGTGATGCGCCTGTGGTGAATGCCGTGGTGCTGCATGAACTTCCGGAATTCGTGCCCTTGGAATGGGGGTCCGTTGTCAGTTCTGAGTTCTTTCGGGCACCCGAACATGGCAAAGATCTTGTCTAGGGAAGGGCCCACGTGTGAGAACGCAGTTGAACTTACGACTTCTACGATAGGGTATTTTGAGTAGCTGTCGATCACGGTTAGGGTCACTCGGCCGTCCGGGAAGCTCCCAAAATCCGCACTCAGCTTCTCCCATGGCCCCTCCCCGTGCTCTTCGGTGTGGATTGGCGTGGGTCTTCCAGGGCCACTTGTCACCTGGCAGGAGGGGCACCGCCGAACTGTCTCATCGACCTGGTCGTCCATGCCCGGGAACCAGACCTTTTCCCGCATGCGGGCTTTCATCTTCTCCACTCCTTGGTGCCCTCCATGAGCCAGTTGTGTCGCTCGTGCTTGGAGAGATGTAGGGATCACTATGCGAGACCCTCTCAGTAGGATCCCTTCTTGGGTGACACTCAGCTCGTTTCTGACTCTCCACATCCGTATGAGGCTCTCCTTCTCGGGGCCTGACCATGAATTGGCTGATTGCAGGAATTGACGCCAGTGTCCCCCTTGAACGGCGGTTCGGACTTTGGTCATCACTGTGTCCGTTTCAGCCGCTGCTGCAACCTCCTCGAGAGTCAGAGCTTGCAGGCACGTGAGTGCTGATATCATGTTCAGGTGAGCCTCGGTGAACTCATCACTTGTTTCTTCACCTCCGTCCGCTGGCACCGTCGGGTGTCTCGAGAGGAAATCGGCAGGATTCTTGGCACCTGGCCGGTACACTACGTCCATCTCGTATTGTTGGAGTCTGATGGCCCACCTCTCGATGCGTGGCGGGGGGTGGGGTGCTGAGCCTTTAAATAACGGTACCAGAGGTTGGTGGTCCGTGATGATCTTGAACGGGTGAAAATGCCAGAAACAATGGGGCGAAGTGACGCCCCAATCCGGATGCACAGCATTAATTCACGCATAGCATTGATGCCAAAATTAATCCATTTAGTCAAAAGTTTTATTCCAATTTTATTCTTTCTGTCTGCAGTTCAATCCTGTTATCCAGTCACATGTTAGACTCTTATGGATACATTATCTCCTTAAATGCTGTAGGCATGCACATTTTGCCTTATCCTAGAGCACGGAATGTAGCATAAGTGTTCCTCCAAAAGTAATCTTTTTTCACCCAAGGCATTTCGGGCCCCTCCCGGCCCTTCGTCAGGGGTTTATCTACAATTTTAAAACATTACTGTTAGACTAAGTTTTCAATCATTATTACCAGTTAATGATTACGCACAGATACAACAACTGTAAAAAATGCATACATTCGATTTTCATACGCCCCACACTCAACGTTTTGCCCGCTGAATTCACTGAATAAATGCCTACTCCAACTTTTCCCAACCCTCTAGTTTTGGTTCGTTTCACAGATCAAATTCACTTTGTTAATTTCACTTAGCTATGTGTAAACCACCTCTTCTGGACCTCAAAACGAATCCATACCTTAAACATTCTGGTTGCTGTTCACCATCCCGTTGAGAACCATTCTACATCCCCAACTGCTTCACCCAATTTTAAACACCTGTGTAGCAGTCCCACCCCTTTTGTGTACTTCCGATTCACGCCCACTAATACGTTAAACTCTAAGGCCCACAGTGCATTGCAAAAACTCTTCAGGATCTTTTCCTGATAATGATTATCTGTTCGTGACCCTCACAGTAACTCGCTATATTACCTATCCCCTATTCTTACGATGTGGTGTTTCCCCTCTATTGTTCTGAGCGTAAAACTAAAGCTGTTCACATAACCTTCCCAAACATTTAAACTGTTTGAATACAGAATCCCCCGCCCACCCCAGTTGTTATTTTAAACGTTGATTGAGCAGCAGTTCATTTAGTTGTTGACCATGATCACATTTTGTGCAAATCCATAATGCGCGTCTTAGTGCTGCATAAAAATAACCATAAGTCCAACCAATGGTAATTTATTTCACTTTAAAACCGTAGTCCATAAAATTCACTTTGGAGAAACGGTGTCTCAGGGGTCTGTCATGTGACAATATGATTTTTGTGAGTTTATTTGTCGGTAATCCATGGGTGCTACTCGTCGGGTGGGCAGGATAGTGATACATCATCAAAAAAGAATGACAGAGTGCACTCCTGTTTATCCAAAAGTTCATCCGTAGTTCATTATTCATCTGTTTGCGTGCAAACCCGGAATCGTGCACTGCCCATTTTGCACGTACTTGTAAAACACTAGAAACAATGGGGCGAAGTGACGCCCCAATCCGGATGCACAGCATTAATTCACGCATAGCATTGATGCCAAAATTAATCCATTTAGTCAAAAGTTTTATTCCAATTTTATTCTTTTTGTCTGCAGTTCAATCCTGTTATCCAGTCACATGTTAGACTCTTATGGATACATTATCTCCTTAAATGCTGTAGGCATGCACATTTTGCCTTATCCTAGAGCACGGAATGTAGCATAAGTGTTCCTCCAAAAGTAATCTTTTTCACCCAATGCATTTCGGGCCCCTCCCGGCCCTTCGTCAGGGGTTTATCTACAATTTTAAAATATTACTGTTAGACTAAGTTTTCAATCATTATTACCAGTTAATGATTACGCACAGATACAACAACTGTAAAAAATGCATACATTCGATTTTCATACACCCCACACTCAACGTTTTGCCCGCTGAATTCACTGAATAAATGCCTACTCCAACTTTTCCCAACCCTCTAGTTTTGGTTCGTTTCACAGATCAAATTCACTTTGTTAATTTCACTTAGCTATGTGTAAACCACCTCTTCTGGACCTCAAAACGAATCCATACCTTAAACGTTCTGGTTGCTGTTCACCATCCCGTTGAGAACCATTCTACATCCCCACTGCTTCACCCAATTTTAAACACCTGTGTAGGTGAAAATGCCGACACGCCCAGTGGATTGCCAGGGCCTCCCTCTCGATTTGGGCATATCGCTTTTCTGTTGGAGAGAGTGCTTTGCTGGTGTATGCTAAGGCGGCCCATCGCCCGGGCTCCTGCTACTGGGTGAGGATGGCCACTAGCCCTACGGGGCTGGCATCTACGAGTATCTCGGTCCGTCTGGTAGGGTCAAAATACACCAGCGTGGTGTGGTCGAGGAGGGCGTTCTTGACTGCCCGGAATGCTGATTCTTCGTCCGGGCCCCACTGCCACCTGGCGTCTGCTCGCGTTAGGTTTCGGAGTGGCTTCGTGATGGTGGCTAGGTCGGGAATAAATCGGCCGCAGTATGTGGCCATCCCTAGGAAGCTACGGACTTCGGCTACCGTTATGGGTGCTGACGCGTTTTTGATGGCTTGAGACTTCCGGGGGTCGACCTGTATTCCGTCCTGCGTGAAAATGTAGCCAAAGAACTCTATTCGCTGCTGGAATAGCAGGCACTTCTCCCTGTGTAGGGTGACCCCATGGTCCTGGAGCCGTTTCAGCGTGGCTCTCACTTGTCTGTAGTGGTCTTCCGCTGTTTGCGAGTGGATGAGGATACCGTCACTCACATTCAGCACGCCAGGCAGCCCGATCAGGATTTCTTTGATTGTGTTTTGGAAGATTTCGGCGGCCGAAGAGATCCCGAAGTTCAGGCGCTTATATCTTCTGAGTCCCAGGTGTGTGCTGAATGTGGTTATATATCGGCTGTCCTTCGCAAGCACCAGCTGATGGTAACCAGCATTCAGATCTAACTTTGAAAACCATCTGGACCCATTTAGGTCAGCCACGATGTCATCCATGGTTGGCGTTAGGTGATGTTCGCGCCGGATGGCTTTATTGGGGAGGCGCATGTCAATGCAGAGTCTTATCTTCCCCGGTTGGCGGGGTTTCTCGGCGATCACCATGGGGGACACCCATGGCGTGGGCCCAGAGACCTTCTCTATGACCCCTTGGTCTTCCAGCTTCTGCAGCTCTTCTTCCACCAGCGGTCGGAGGTGGAAGGGAATCCTCCTGTGCCTCAGGGCTGTCGGCTTGATGGTCGGGTCTATGTGAAGTCTTATGGGTGCCTTCTTTATCCGCCCTAGCCCCTGGAACAGGCTCTCGAATTGGTTGAGCAGGTCTTTGGTTTGGTCCTCTTGCACGCTCCAGGCGAACGTCACCAGTCCCAGGTCTTCTGGTGCATGGCTGCTTAGCAGTGTGTCGGCCTCCTGATTGATGACGTGGATGTCCACAGCGATCTCGGTGTCTCCTGACCGGACTGGCACGGTCATTTTCCCTCGGAGGGGCAATGGTGTGTCACTCCCATATGTGAAGATTCTTATCTTGGACGGTCGGAGTTCTGGTCTGGGTCTTAGTTTGTTGTATTGTTGGATGCCCATGACGGTGACTGACGCGCCCGTATCGATCACCGCATTGACTTCTGTCCCAGCTATCTGCACCGTGCATCGGGGTTGAGGTCGTCTTCGTCTCTTCAGGGCTTGGGTGAATGAGACTAGGTATGTCTCCACTTCCTCGTCAGATGACAACTCATCCTCTTGATAAGCGGTCTGTTCCCTCCTTTTCCTCCCTGGCGAGGACGCCAGCGAGACTCTGGACAGCTGGCGGACCATCCTTTGCGCCTGTCTGGGTTGTGCCCCTTCCCTCCATTGTGTCTTTTTCCTGCACACCGAGGCGAAGTGATTTGCAATCCCGCAGTTGGTGCATGTCTTCCCTTGTGCTGGGCATGACTGCGGGGGGTGTTCGTCATACCCACAGTATCCACATCGGTTCTTCGCGGCAGGTGGTGGGCGGCCTCTTGCTTTGGGGGCCTTTTCGCACGGTCTGACAGCGTCGGCCCGTTCGGTCTCGACGGTGGCGCCCTTGTCACCGCCGCGCACGAGCGCCAGGTCCATCTCCTCCGCTCGCGCTGCTGAGAGGTCGTGTGATCGTGTCAGCACTAATATATCGTTCATGGGTATATTTGGCTGTCTGAGGATAAGGCCTCGTAGGACTTTGCTGCGGATTCCAAGGATCAGCTGCGCTCTGATTTCTTCCGCTGCTCTGTCCCCTGCCAGGTGGGTGCTGATGAGCTCTCCCAGTCTGGCGTAAAATGCGTCAACAGATTCTCCTTCTCTCTATTTTGCTTGCCTTAGCTTGAAATGTTCGAAATCTGGGTTGAGTTGGGGGTCAAAGTGCGCATTCAGCGCAGTGACCGCCGCTGCATAATCCTCAGGGGGTCCGGTGTTGGGGAGGTGTTTGAAAAGCAGGTATATCTCCTCCCCTGCATAGTGGAGAAGAAGCGAGCGCTTAACGGCACCATCAGTCTCTCTCGTGGCGATAAAAAAGTTTTCTAGGCGGCCTAGCCAGACTTGCCACCTTGGTGCGCTGTAGCTGTGTCTGCTGCTTCGGTGAAGGGGGTAGGACCCCTGTGGGAGGGTGCTGTGGCGCAGCCCTAACTGGTGGTTAGGCATTGTTCTCCTGATCCCCCGTGGCGTGGCAAGGAGGTGGCTGGGTGCTTCCACGGGAGCGCTGTGCCTTTGCACTGTCTTCGTGGCGCTGTGCATGGCGCGGTTGGCGTTGCTGGGCCCTTGCGCGGTACCCCTTTTGGTGGCGGCCTTGCTGCTCGAGGCTGGGTTGCGGCTTTGCTGTCCCAGGTTGGGTCTAGCCGAGTGAAAACTGCCTGCAGGTGTGGCCTCTGCGCGTCCTGCGTGGCTTACCCGTGTGGGCGTTGTCTGCAGTCTGCTGTCGCTGACGGGTCCGGGCTTTGGGCTGCCTTGCGGCGCTGTGCGTGCTGCACGTGGTGCTGCTGGACTGCCGGCTACGCTGGTTGCTCGGGTGTAAGGGCGTGCTGTACACCCCTGCTGAAAGTGCGTGGGAGCGTGGGATGCTCCGTCCTCGTCGCCAGTGTTAAGATCTGCCCTCCCGTGCCAATCGGGGTGGGCAGAGGGCTATCGCGCGCTGCGGCAAATAACGGTGAGACCATACACCATCAGTCATTAGGCGCGGACTGCCTAGCGCAGCTCCGCCCGTGTTTATTTATCGCTACGCGCTCCGCCTTCCGGCGTGAGCGCAGGGGATGTCCACTTCCGGAGCATATGCCGGCGGACAAAGTCTAGCACGTTAAATGTCACAGGGGGAAGAGAGAGGAAATAATGGTGGGCAGTGGGGACAAACTCCGCTACGCGGCGGAATCTGAGTTTCTTGCTCCGAGTGGAGCGCAGAGTTAACCGGAGTTGCAAAATTCCGCAAACTCCACCCGCGGAGCGAGGTTAACCGCCCACCCTTAATTATGGGGCACAAGTTATAATGGTTGAAATAAACGAAAAAGACCTCAGGTAGGGTCAGTGTGTTGTTTTCTTATTTCACCAATATTTTAGCAGTCAGTATGAGTTATTAGCACCGAACCGAACAATACTCATTTTGTCAGCTATAAGAATAAAAGGCTGAGTCGACCTCACCTGAAAACAAACATTTTAGCTCACGACCCAAGAAGTGGAGCTGAGGTAGCACAATGCATACATTTTGCAACTCTGGCTATAGGTCGTTATGAAGTCAAATTACACAATATTATCTCCATAAACAAATAAAATGGGACGATGAGACTCAGTCATACACCGAGTTACCCGAAGTATAATGAATAACGTGCCTCCTGGGAAGGGGTTTCCTGCCATACCACACCCTGAGGGTACTCAACACAAATCGCTCCAGCAGGCACATTAACCCACTGAGCTGTCAAACTGGTGTTCCCGTAACATCGCTTGTTGCTCTCCCTTGTACCAATGACACGGATCGTTGACAAGATAGGCTTTTCATATAAATCTCTAAATATGGAATTAACGTATACATTGTCTCTGTGTAATCCATTTGAACTGTTTGAAAGAAACTCTTAAGTGCTTAACTATATTGAACGAATCATTGCCATAACTGGTAATGTATATGCTTACTGATGGACGTGGGAGCAGAGATTTTGTTGCTGCAACGGAGTCTTCTCTTTTGTGGAAAATGTTTTAGATAAGAAATCAGGAAGTTATTGATCTCCAGAGGCATTTGTAAAGGATTAAGGGGATTCAGGTGCACAGAAATAAAGAGTTAATCTTGGAAGAGGGGAATCTCCTTGAGTGATGCGCTTCTCACCCCCTGAAATTGAACAGAGATCAATTTAAATTACTATCCAGACTTCTAGGGGAATGCTTTGTTTTCTCCTGCACTAGCGATATGGATATGCTCTGTGTTCTCGGATGTCGCCGGGCCGTGTCTAGTGTTGACACTCGGCTGCTCCGGGTTACACGCACTGGGCTGGGGCTTATTGACTGCGCACGGCTGTGTTCCTTTCTTAGGAAGCACGCAGCCGGCTAATTTGTAACAGGACATTCTTCTTCTGTTCTTTAAAGGACCGATTTCTTCATATGAGATCCCTCCATTCCTGATAGGCCAAATGGGGACCCCAGGTTACTTATGCATGTGACGCAAAATCATACGACCTCGGGCCAGCTGATAACTATGTTTGATTCTGAGTATGAACCAGCATTATATTAACAACAATGACAATCACTGAACCTTTCTGAACCCACCCTCACCTCTCTGTCATTATTCAGGCCGAATCACACTTCTTCCCTCCTCTCCCCCACTAAACTGCCCCTTCCTTTACCCAGTTCCACATTACATTGTGCCACCTATTTTTGCCACCTATTTTTACTCAGAAGTGGCTGGCTGTTAGTGTTGTGGCCAAAGTAGTGTCCACTCCTCAACTCCGGATCTTCGTGACTTGAGCCTGCCAGGCTACAGCAGCATGAGGTCAGGTCAGGTGTGGGCTGACTCCGTCTCGCTCTCCGAGAGGGGGGAAGAGACAGACAGGCTGGCTGATCAGCCCAGCAATGGCAGAAATGACCAGTCACTGCATGGCTTCACAATAAGCCATTACAGTGATTAATAATGTTCCATGGGTAGAGCCTCCCACCCCGCGGTGCCATGTGCACAAACTCTGCACCACAGACCTACACTAGGCCTAGCAACCGCGTTTCTCAGCCAATCCAGATGCTGCTCCCTTGCTGTTACACAGCATGAGAGCAGCACCAGGATTGACTTAAGCAGGAGAACTCACACCCTTTAGGAGACTGGGGGTCGGCGATTTTGAGCAACCCCCACTCACTAATGTGCAGTAGAGAGAAGCCTCGAGTGCTCATGTCGGGCTGGCCGGAGAAAGGCAGCTGTCCAACCTGCCATGCGTACTTTGTGGCCTAGGTGCTGTGCGCTTGTTGCCACCCACCAGCACCAGTATGTAAGTCATGTGTCTACCAAATGAAACCCCACCCCCGTCAGAGCCACCACTGCAGCTGAAGGCTGACTTGCGGACTGATTGAATAAAATGTACATTTAAAGTTTCTGTTTCAATTCTTGTATAAGTCAAGTGTATTATATTTATATGTTATAGGGGGGTCCAAAATATGAGTGGGGCAACGCCCTAAGGCAGAAACCCTCCGCTGGGCTGGTGGTATGATCCACCACAACCAAGATATACTTGTGAGCTGGAGTTTAGGTAGAGGGGTCTAAAGGACAAACAATGACAATATCTGCCCTCTACTAGCAATGGCACTGATGGTGCCTTAGTCTTACCTCCTGACTTACCAAACCTCCTTGTTCCGATCATTAAGAAGTGAGGCTCCTATACCTTCACAGACCGGTTTTAGTGAGCCCAATCTCCCAACAAAAATATACCAAAAATGAATTCCTCCCTCCACAATGAGGATATATTGCTCCTTGATCATAAAAATGGGAAGAAAGGGAGGGACGTATTGATTGGAACAATGAGGTTTGGAGTCAGGAGTAATGGAATTACCAGTAAGTAATTTAAGCATTACCTCCTAGTCCCCCTCCTTGTTCCTCTCATTAGGCAGCGAATAATACCCAAGCTATACCATCAAATGATTATCCATCGCAAATTAACTACACATACATAAACATATATTTCTAGAGAAATCAAAATTATTTTTTCTAATATTTACTAAATAGCAAGTACAACTTTAACCCCAAGCACATCATTCTGACTGCGGACATCAATCATTTAATGTCTAGCAAAAGTGGAATGATTTGACTAAGTAGCTGCCCTACAAATTTCTCTTCGGGAACTTCCCTGGAATTCTGCTCAAGAAATAGGCATGTTGCTGGTAGTTCTTCCCTAAAATCCAATCAGAGGAGAAACTCCCTGATGCTGATTTTCAAAAATAATTGTATATTTAAGCCACCTGCATAGGGTCTGAGATAAAAGATGACCACCTTTATTTGCTGCACCAAAAAACACAAAGAAAGAACCTGCCTTCAAAAAAGGAAAAACTCTTTCTAGATAGATTAGAAGTACTCTTTTCACATTCAACTTATTCAGCTCTGCTTCTTCTTGAGAGAGAGGGTTGGGGTAACAATCTGGAAGAATTATCGCTTGTTCAAAATTAGATCTAGAAGATACCTTTTGAGCAAGTGAAGGACCAAGTCTCAACACTATAGTAACTGGGAAAACTCTCAGGTAAGGATACCTGACTGAAAAAGAACTTAGTTCTCCCATTCTCTTAGGTGTAATAATTGCTATGAGAAACACGCTTTTATGCATAAAAACTAACTCTATAGTCTCTAAGGGTTTAAATGGTGGTAGATTTAAAGCATCTAATACCAGCAACAGATCCCAAGAGGGTAAAGGATTTCTCACATCTGTTTTTACATTAGAAAAACCCTTAAACAATCTAGAGGTTAAGATATGGACACAATCGTCCAATTCCATCTAAAGGCCATACTGGATGCCCACTGCAGTCCTAACATGGTTACTTTCACACCCAACTCAAAGCCATCCTGAGGAAACTGTAGTTTTGCGATATTTGCACAATATAAAGGATCTAATTGTCTCCTTACAAACCATTTAGAAAAGGTACCCCAATGACGAGAATAAGATTTTCAAATTGTTATCTCCAAGCTGTTAATTAGAGGTGCAGAAGGGCTATCTGAAATAATACTGCAAAAATTAGCGGGGTGGATCGATGGGAAGTAACCATTCCTCCCTTATCAATACAATCAGAGGAAACTAGGAAGAGTTAACCCAGGCAGGAGCAATCAGAATTGCTGCTGCTCTTTTTGTCCATAATCTGAGTAGAAACCACAATATCAGAGGGACTGGGTCAAAGGCATACAATATTCTCAGAGGCCAAGGACAGGAAAGACCATCCAAATTCAAAGCTTTCTCTTCCTTCATCCTGGAACAAAGGAGGACAAGAAGGGTGTTCTGCTGATCTACAAAACGGTCTAACATTGGCACTCCTCAACCCCTGTAAATCTCTGAGAATACTACAGTATTCAGCTGAAAAGAAGGGAACACCCTGCTTAGCTGATTAGTCTTGATTCATACTCCCCCGGCTATGAATTGCTGCAATTCTCTCTAAATTAACTTCTGCCCACATCAAGATGCAATCTGCACATTTCATCAAGGACTTCTAGCTTGTACCCCCCCTGCTTGTTCAAGTAAGCTTTTGCGGCCATATTGTCTGTCCGTATGAGTACAGGATTGTTCTCTGTTGCTCACAAAAAACATTTGAAAGCTGAATGTACTGCTTACATCTCCCTCCAATTGGAAGATTTTCTCTGTTCTAGAGGAGGCCGTCTTGCCTGAGTCATCTGGGGACCCATCCATGCTCCCCAACCCTTCTTGTTGTCATCCGCTGTTATAATCAACCAGTTCAGGGGGCATAGATGAAAACCTTGCAACAGGTGTGCTGGATCCAACCACCATCCCAACTCTTTCCTGATTTCTTTGAATAGAAATAACTTCTCCCATTGATCTGAAACTGGATTTCAGATCTGGAGAAAAATGGTTGACAGAGATTGAGGTGATATCTTGGCCATGAAACCAGGAATATGGAGGTTGCCTATCCCCCTGAACATTTAACCAATCTCTGGCAATCGGATGGCTCCGTTTCCGAAAATTTGGGAGATTTGAAATCATCCTCTGTTGTCTCCTTACCAGTTCAACATCTGTCTAGAATCTTGCCACAATAAACTCTAGATCTTGTGAGGGAAACGTTGGGATTTTTCCAAATTTATTAAAAATCCATGACAATGTAACACTTCTAGAACTTTGTCCTTCTCTTTGATTATTTGATCTTTTGATTTGGCATGGATGAACCAATTGTCTAAGCAGGGGTGCAAAAGCATCCCTTCTCTGTGCAGTATGCCTACCAAAGGAGTAAGGACTTTTTTCAGCACCCTGTAACAGTTTCCATTATTACCTGACTGTTCGTAATCTATAAAAGCCCATCCACCAACTTGTGTGCTTGCACCTGTGTATGTGTAGTGATTATACACACTACATTATGATTCCCTGGTTATGTGTGTCATTTTCAATAACCTTATATGTGTCCTACACTGAGTGTCAAATGTGATTGCCAACATGTATATCAGTTCACTATTGCCCTCGTAATCTCAGCCCCCCAGCACAATCATGTTGAGCTCAAATACAGTTCCCAACACTGTGTTTCAGTTGGGAACTGTAGACGAGCTGTACCGCAGGGATTGGCAAATCTTGTAAGATCAAACTTCTCTGTTGAAATCAAAACGAGATAGACATTGTATATACACTTTTTTAAATTACATTTTTATTGAATAATCACAACAATCATAACAAAGTTGTGCCACATTTCCCAAATTCGATACATAGCACATAGTTAATGTCCTATTTTACTATTCCATCCCAGAGATCTTCATAGCCATCTCCATCCTGTCCTTGGTGTTACTTCTCACCAACTGTGTCCATAGCGTCTGGATGTTCCATTAAGTACGCTGTGAGTGGTTTCCAAAAGTCTTTAGGTCTTGACACCTGAGGTAGCTCCTCCTCATATGTTTTAACGTGTCTCTGCAGTATATCATGTTACTTATCCCTTTTCGGCAGGTGGAGCTTTTTCTGCTGTCCCAGTGTATTGCCACCCGTCTTTTTGCTAATAGTAGGGCTATTGATATAAATTTAAGTTTTTCTGGTTGTATCATATTTATCATACCTAGTAGACATATCCTTGCCAAACACTCCATATTGCAGTTTGTTTTACAACATAACATCTTCATTACTTGCCCCCAATATGCACATACCCTCTCACATCTCCATGCTAAATGTAGGAAGTCAGCATCTGGTTCCCAACATCTACGACAATTCGCCCCTTCTCGTAATCCATATCGATATAATCGTGCAAGTGTGTAATATATCTGGTGTAGATATTTATAGTGTATGATGTGCAAATTCCCGTTTGTGTTAACATTTCCGTTAATTTGCAGCAGAACTGCCAGTCTTCTGTGTTCAGGGGTGTGTCTAGTATAAAGTTCCATCGCTCCTGTGCTTTGGTGGTACCCTGCGCTATTTCCACTTGCATTGCTTTGTACAGCTTTGTGACCATGTACTTATTGGTTGTGTCCAGGGCCGGACTGGGAACAGAAACCGGCCCTGGCAAACTGCTCAGCCGGCCCCCCCTGGGTGAGGGGGGGGTGCAGCCGAGCAGTGTGCGAGGGCCGGTTTCAGCCGATTTTGTTACAGGGGGCCGATATTGCCGACCCCCGGTAACAAAAACGGCCCCCCAGGGGCCGAAAACCGGCCCCCACCCTAGCGGCCTACCGGGGAAATGCCCGGTGCCCGCTATGGCCAGTCCGGCCCTGGTTGTGTCAGTTATTATCATTTGGAGTGGCGCTAGCGTCGGTGGTTCATCTGGGAAGAATTGGGTACAGCACTGTGACTGCTGCCCGAAGCCTGTAATATGTGAATTTAAATAAGGGCATTTAGTTGCTGACAAAGGCTAGATCGTTGGGTTCTCGAAATGTGCCCTAATGGTATAAATTTCCCATTGTTGCCAGTCCCACCTGCTGTAGCAATATCAGGCTTCCTCTTTATTGTGTCACTGAAAGTGTTGGGTGTTGCGCTAACGGCATTTAAGGGTAATTTGTGCATCATGCTTCCCATGCGGTGCCATGCTGTGACCGTCGTCTGTATCGTGTTTATTTCTTTTCGGTTTACGTCTTTAAGTTGGTGCGCCAGTATGCTGCTAAGTGGAATGGGATATGCATCCCCTGATTCAACCGCTAGATGCGGCATATAGCATGGTGGGTGAAACCATTAGTGCGCATATTGTGCTGGGGCACACAGATAGTATATGTATAGATCTGGTGCCGCAAAGCCCCTTTGTGTGTATGGTAGCGTTAGTGTTTTCCAGTCGATCCTTTGTTGTTTTCCAGCCCACGTTAGTCTAATCATGCTTGTTTTTAAGGTTTTAAAACCTGATTGGGTACGGTTATTGGAATATTATTAAACAGATATAGAAACTTTGGCAGTATGACCATCTTCACAATGGCCACCCTTTCTGCCATAGATAGTGGCATCTGAATCCATCTACTAACTTGCGTTTCCAATTTCTCTATCGCCACGCCATAGTTTGCTCTAATCCCTTCGTCCGGATCTCTATGGATCCATATTCCCAGATATTTAACTGTGTCACGTCTCCATTGCAAAGGTAATTCTAGCGTGTGCGGACTAGTGACCTCTGTTAAAGGGAGTATTGTGGATTTGTTTCAATTTATGCTAAGGCCCGAGTATCTCCCATACTTAATATAGTCTCTTAGTAGAGGCGATAGATTATTTTTAGGGTTACGGACATATATCACCATGTCGTCTGTGTAGAGGGATATACCCACCGGGCGCAATCGAAACTTTAGTGCTGCATCAGCATGTTTTTGCCTTATTTTACATGCAAAGGGTTCAAGTGCGATGGTGAATAAAAGGGGGGAAAGGGGACATCCCTGCCGTGTTCCACGGTGTATTTGTATTTGGTCAGACACCTGTCCATTTACTCTGACACGTGCTAGCGGTTTGATGTAAAGGAGTTTGACCCATTGCAACAGCGTTACTGGCATTCCCTTTCTCTTTAAATTCATGAATAAATAGGTCCATTCTATCGAGTCAAAGGCTATGGCAGCATCAAGGAGTACCGCCACCTCTGGATTCAGCTGGTGCTGGAGTGCGTATATTATGTGATGTGGACCGTGTCGCTATTAAGCCTGATTGGTCTGGCTGTATAAGGGGCTGTATTAATGGCTGCAGTCTCATGGCTATAATTTTAGCTAGTATCTTGGCATCCATATTGATTAGTGACAGAGGGTGGCATGAGTCACATTTGCCTGGAGTTGTATCAGGCTTTAGTAGCGCTACTATCATGGCCTCTCAATGTTGGTCGTAGAATCTTTTTATTGTATGCATCCTCATACATTTCCACCAAGTGTAGGCTTATCAGTTCTATATATTGTTTATAGAATTCACATGTGAATCCATCTGGTCCTGGTGCCTTACCATTTGGTAAGGCCTTAATGGCCTCTTTTACTTCTTGCAGTGTGATTGGCTGCGCTAGATATTATCTCTGGCCATCTCATAGCCATGCTAAAGCTATGTCGTCCAGGTAGTCTGCAATTTCCTTTATTCCCGCCATCTCACGGGATGTATAGAGGCTTCCATATACTTCTGCAAATGTTCTCAGTATTCTTTGTGCATCATAATGGTCTTCTCCTCTATCATCCGTGATCTTTATAATTGTCTGCATTGTTTTTTTCTGCCCGTATTTTATGTGCTAGTGTGAGGCCAGGCCTACCTCCCTCGCCATATGCTCGTGCTACCTGACGTTGCATCATATATTTGATTTCACTTTCTAAAAACTCATTGTATTGGGTTAAGTGTTCCCTGATGCTACCCAGAATATCCGCACGATGCATACGTTCGTAGTTGTCCTGTAGTTGCTTAATGTTCCTTTCTAAGTTCTGCAGCTGTGTGCCTATGTCCCTCAATATTCCTGCATTTGTGCTAATGCAAATACCTCTTATTGTAGCCTTAAAGGCTTCCCACAACGTGCCTGCATCATTCACTGATCCTTTATTCATGTCAAAGTATTCTGCTATGGCCTCTTTAATGGTCTTTTTGTATATTGGATCTAGTAAGGCCGTGGCATTGAACCTCCATGTGTATTGCGGGGGTATATGCATTGGGCTATCTAAGGTCATTAGCACAGGCTTGTGATTCGATAGTGTCTTAGGTAGGTGTTGAATGTGATTCACCCAGTTACTGGCCCCCTCTGTTGCCAGCCAGTAATCTAGCCTGGACCAGCTTGTGTGTTCTGTTGAGGTATATGTGCCTTCCTCCTCTCGTGGATTGCGCAGGCGCCATATGTCTACAATATGGAATTCTTCCATGCCATTAAGTATCAACTTAGCTGCTTGCTTGTGGTGCTCTACAGTTGCTATCGATCTGTCCTTGCTTACATCCAATGCTACATTTAAGTCTCTACCCCATAATATCTCCATCTGCTGTAATGCTCTTAATTTATTCCGTATATTTGTGTAAAACCCAGGGTCATCTGTATTGCGTCCATATGTGTTCACCATCACCACTCTGGAGCCGTGCAATATTCCAATCAGAATTATGTACCTGCCTTGATCATCAGTGGTTGTGTGTTCTACCCTGAATTGTACTCCCTTTTTAATCAGGATTATGACGCCCCTAGAATAAGAGGAATAGGAAGAAGCCACTGTTACTGCCGCCCATCTTCTCCCTACTCCATTTTCGGTGTGTTTAGTTAGGTGAGTTTCTTGCAGCATGGCTATTACTACCTGGTGTCTGTCTAGGTATGCCAATACTTGCTGAATTTTTCTCGAGTCATTCAAGCCACTCACATTCCAGGTAATCATTTTTAGTGGTGCAGGGCGCTCGTGGCTATGCATGTGTATATCTATGGCACATATATTTTCATACGTTTGTTCTCACTACTGTGCATGCATCGTTCCTTTGTAATCTGTGAATTTTTATAATAGTGGCCAACAAAAGAAACAGTCCCCCCCTCCCACTCTAGCATCCCAATCATGCCAGAGGATCTCCCATAAAACAAAACAACATTTATCCATAGGTTCAACAGTGCTGTAGTGCTGAACGTCCAAGCCATCTGGAAGTGAACAGTGCGGGGTATACCCATTGGGGGGGGCCGACTAGAGACCCACCTCACACCAATTTTGGTGAGGGGAGGGCCGTGAGCACTCATATCATGTGATCAGCCCTACTGTTGCTATTTAGCTTATTGTGATCTCGCCCACCCGGCCCCTGTACTCTTGCAGATATCCAGCTTGTCATTAGCCTCCCAATCTTGTCCCCCTGATCGTTATTGTCAATGTCAATGTCGGTGTAGCACGCCCAGACCCAGGGCCTGAGGTGTTCAGAGACAAAACATTCTGTTCATTCTTCATCAGTTTGCTGTTGTTTTTGCCTATTACCAGCTATTAGCGCGTCTGTGTAATCCATAGCTGCTTTTGGTGTATGGAATATTGTTTCTTTGCAATTGTGCATTATTTTTAGCCTTGCTGGATATAGCATGGCATACGGAATTTCTGCTTTCTGCAGGCGTTTTTTGACTGGTAGGTATGCTTTTCTGGCCGCCTGTACCGCCATTGTGAAATCTGGAAAGAAAAGCTGCGTGTTTCCTTGGTAGTTTATATCTTTTTTTCCCTGGCCAGTCGCAGCACCGCGTCCCTGTCCCTGTAATTTAAGAGTCTTGCAACGATAGGGCGCGGTGGCGCTCCAAGCATGGGTCTAGGCACCAGGGAGCGGTATGCTCTTTCAACTAATAACATTGGCGACAAGGCTTCTGTCCCAAAGATGTCTTTAAGCAAATTTTCAACATATATCTCCATCTTGCCAGTGTTTGTCGATTCTGGGACTATAGTTATGCATATATTATTCCATCTTGATCTTGCCTCCAACTCTTCGTTCTGAGCCTGGATAATCGCTATCACTTTTTCCATATTCAGGCTCTTGGCGTTGAGTGTTTGTGTAGTGTCTTCAGTGGCGGAAATCCTGTGCTACACTTCATTTAGTCTGCTCGTTTTCCGTTCCATCTTGGCTGTCAGATTAACCATTCTGAGATTCAGGTGGTCAATTTTACCATCTATTGATTGCAGACTTTGCTGCATGGCCACCAGTGTGGCCTCAAGAGCGTTTGAGGGTTGGCTTTGTCCTTCCATATCTGCCGACGCTTCCCCGGTCGCCCTTGTGGCCTTTCTCGGTTCGAATGTTAGTTTGGGTTGGACTTTGTCGGCTTTCCCCATTTAGCTAGGGGGGTTGTAGTAGAGTCTCACCCTACTGGATGTCTGATATTAGTCTATTTCACACTTGAGCCGTGTTTTTCTGCTGCTGCACCGTAACTGTCTCTCATCAATCTCCTCAACTCTTCAACGATTTTTTGGTCACCCTTTTCTGTGATTCCCAGGTACAGATAGCCTTCTTCAGCTGTATTGTGTTCCTTGCACTACTCCTATTTGTAATTACGCATACGGCTTTGTTGAAGTCTAGTTAACTACATTTTCATCTTCTCCACATTACATTGGAGTCGTCCTCAATCGGGTGTGTGCCCAGCAATTGGTGCAGTTGAGGGGGCCCGTGTGAGCACTGGCTTCCCTCTCAATGTATTTTCTTGCCGCCTTAGCTGCTTGGGGTTCGCCACGGCCGGCGTCTCAGTACAGAGCCATCCTGCATCTCACTTGTCCCACCGATTCCAGCGCTGCGATGCAGCAGCTTCGGGTAAGCAATGTCCAGTCAGGGATGCCGGTCCCTTCCGAGGGCCGCCAACCCCTTCTCCAGATGTGCCTCCTGTGTGAGGGGACACCCGCCCGTCAACGATCTCTGATACCGTAGGGATCAGGCATAGGTTCCCAACCCCACGCTCACCTTCGGTTCCAGCGGCGGGCGTTGCACAGATGTATGGCAGACCGTTTCACCATTGCTGTGTCACCTACGTTTTCTCCTGTAATCGTTAGCCGGCTGGCACCGCCATTGTGCCTGGCGCGGTCCACCATAGCCAAGACCACAGGCCCTCTCTTGAGGTCCGCCGGCCCCTCCTTCAGTCGCACTCTGTGTGGTGTGCGACGCTCGCTCCGCAAGCGATCTCCGGCGTCGCAGGGACCTCCCGCAGATATTTAATCTCCCTAGCTCATCCACAGCTACAGCGTCGGGATCCGCAGATATTTGGGTGGTTGTCAACGTTGCTGCTGTATTTCACCCATTACTGCTCCAGCCGCTAGCCGGTCGGCGCCGCCATTTTGCCTGGCTCGGTCCGCCACGACTTCCAGTCACCAGGTTTCAGAGCGTCGGCATTTGCAGCAGCTTGTCAGTTATTTCCAGCCCCGCACCTTCCGCCAGCATCGCCCAGCATTTTCAGCCCTTGTTTGTCAGCTGTTATCAGGATATTATCGGAATATGGGCTCATGGCAGGCTGAGCTGCATTAGGGTGCGGCCATCTTGCCGTGGGCTCTCTAGCGCCCCCCACATTGTATATACACTTAACAGTTATATGCAATTGTCGACTTTCCTATTTGCAGAAAGGTCAAACAGTCACAGGTCTTTGACTACACCTCGTGACGTATTCAACTACACCAGGAAACAATACATGTTGTCCCTGCTGGTGCATCCTAGACAGTCGGAACCATCTAGCACAGAAAGAAACAGTTACTTAGTTTCGTCCATCTGGGTTAGACCTCCTGGTGCCCAACTGCACCTGCACGAGTGTGGCATTGTGATTCCTCCCCGTAGACAAAAGGTTGTGGCCCAGGAACCTGGCATGCTTCCAAGTCTGGAGAAATGTTTCCCCACAGGCAGAGCTGTGAACTGCCGTAGCCCCCGACAGTCCGCTTCAGGTGCCCACAAAGGAATAGCAAAAACCCTATAACAATTAAAACATAGACTGACCAGGTTGAACTTGGTTGTCAACAAAGTATTTATATTGACAAGTATTAATCAAATTGCTTATTCATCACTTTGCAATTACAGTGGTTGCTCCATAGTGACAAGGTAAATGAAGTGCTCAAGGTAGTGCTCATGAAGTGAAGGAGATGTGAAGGGTGGACATTTCCAAATATACAATATTTACAAGAGTGGGATTGACCTATCTAACATGGTTATTAGGAGACTAACTAGATGGCCCAAGCGATGCGATGCCGTAAATGCATAATACGTTTGTCCGCTGCTGGGCTAAGAGTTTGAGGACAGGTCCGAAATGTATGAAAAGTCGACGTTTCAACCCCAGATAATGAAGGTAGGTTGTTCAATCCTTACAGCCGGGTCTTCCTCAGGACCAGAAAGGGGCAACCTACAAGGTAGGTAAACTTATCATTATTACTTGTGCAAGTTAGATAGGGCGCTTATAATAACTATAAGTCTCAACCAATGGGTTGGTTGAGAGATTCAGCCGTACCCTGAAGGGCATGATTATGGGTCTTTCAGACCCTATGAGGCGTAAGTGGGACGTCCTCCTGCCATGTCTTTTGTTTGTCTACAGGGAGGTTCCGAGGAAAGGGGGTTGTCTTCAGCCCAATTGAGCTTCTGTATGGGCACCCTGTGAGGGGTCCTCTCAGTTTGGCGAGGCAGGGCTGGGAGCAAGATCCAAGGAAGCCGCCCCAGGATGTATTCAGTTATGTCCTGCCCTTCCGCAACCAAACAGCCCGCTTCAGGAAGCTTACTCAGGCAACCCTGGAAGCTAGCCAGGAGATTATGAAACAATGGTATGACCAGAACGCCACTCTGGTTGAATTTCAGCCTGGCCAAGTGTGTCATGGTCCCCGTAGAGCCTCAGGCTCTACAGGACAAGTGGTCCGGGCCATTTGAGGTGAAGGAGTGCAAGAGTAGCGTCACCTATCTGGTGGGCTTGCAAACTACTAGGAATCCTTTGTGGGTCCTGCATGTGAATCGCCTCAAGG
Source organism: Calotriton arnoldi (assembly GCA_963921515.1). Taxonomy (NCBI): domain Eukaryota; kingdom Metazoa; phylum Chordata; class Amphibia; order Caudata; family Salamandridae; genus Calotriton; species Calotriton arnoldi. The sequence goes on along the minus strand of CAWUFW010022381.1, from coordinate 40,841 downwards.
CACATTTTGAGAAGACTGAGTTGACCATGCTGTTGGTTACGGATTATGGGGTGGAAATGGAGACTGAACCTCTCCTGGACCTCCTGTCCTCCTTGGAGCAGGATGGGTTGGTAGAGGGGGTGAGTCTCTCCCCTAGTCTGGCCCAGGAGCAACAGGGAGACTGCCACCGGTTGATGGGGCAGTTTGCTCCCTTGTTCTGGCTCACCCCCGGGGTAACCCATTGGTGCATTCATGATATTGATACAGGGATAGTCTACCTGTTAAGCATAAAGCTTAAAGGTTGTCTCATTAGATAAGGCAGAGCATCTGGGAAGAGATTTCCAAGAGGCTAGCCCTTGGGGTGATTGAGCCCTCCAACAGTCCTTGGCCTAGTCCTGTGGTATTGGTGGCCAAGGCAGTTTCCTTCGGCATGGCAACTGAACTTCGGCTCTGTGTGGACTATCGAGGGCTCAACGCTGCCACTCGGACTGACTTGCACTCCATTCCCCAAGCAGATGAACTAATTGATCGGCTAGGGGCTGCCAAGTTTCTTAGTACCTTTGATCTTACATCTGGGTACTGGCAGATTGCCTTATTTGACGGGCCTGCGAGAGAGGTCAGCCTTCTCGACACCGGAAGGGCATTTCCACTTTCGGGTTATGCCCTTTGGATTGAAGAATGCAGCTGCTACCTTTCAGAGGTTGGTCAACCAGGTCCTCACGGGGCTGGAGAAATTTAGTGCCACCTACCTTGACGACTTTGTGGTTTTCAGCTCCAGTTGGGAGAATCACTTGGACCACCTCTGGGAGGTACCAGGGCACCGCAGTGTGCCGGATTCACTATCAAGGCCAGTAAGTGCCAGATAGGGCAGCGGTCTGTGGTTTTCTTGAGACACCAAGTAGGAAGCATCAAGGTGGAGCAGCTACAACCAAAGATTGAGACAGTTCTGGCGTGGGCACCTCCCACGACCCAGACAGAGGTGAGAGCCATTTAGGTCTCACCGGATACAACTTACTGTTTGTCAAGGGGTACGACACCATTGTCACCCCCTTGACAGAGCTGATATAGAAGAAGCAGCCACGCCGGGTGATCTGGATGGAGGCATGCCAGGCGGCATTTGACACCCTGAAGGAGGCTATGTGCATGATGGCGCGCTTCCAAGTCTGGAGAAATGTTGCCAGACAGGCAGAGCTGTGAACTGCCGTAGCCTCCGACAGTCAGCTACAAGGCACATGAAACCCTTCAGGCTTTGTCACAATGTTCTCCATAACCAAGTACCTTGTGGCGTGGGACCAGGGAGAGGGAGCCAACGACCTCGGACAGAGGTCGCAATGTCAGGCACTGTCAGCCTCCCGATCTGACAGTCGAAGACATTCTCAGCTCCTGGCTCAGGTTCCCCCAACACCCCTGGGATACCACACGCTCTGGAGCACAAGCTAGCACAGGTCCCCTTGGTTGCAAGCATGGGTCTCTCGGCAGCCGTGGCCCGTGCAGGTAAGGGGGGGGGGAGGGGGATTTTGACAGACGATGATGAGGAAAAATGTATTATTTATTTAATTTTCCCTCGTCATCGTCTGTTGAAATTCCCCCCATCATGCCCCACCGCTCTTACCTGCATGGGCTGCGACTGTCTCTTGAGCTCTGAAAGCTTACCTCGCACTCCTAAAACTCCCCAGGCTACCACAAGTCTGCGGATGATCCAGTTGCAGTCCCTCCTGCCCTAAGGATCCCTCGTGTCGATGTCGCAGCGTAGTATGGTTCCAAATCTAAAAGCATCTGTAACTGTTGAGGCCAGAGCCACAGTAGTTATACCCACGATGGCCTTTGAACATGCAATCAGTTCAAGAGGCCACCTTTGATATGCACAGACCCTCTTTAAATTCTGTCCTATTTGCCATCCTACCCCAACAGGTTAGATCACTATCTTTAATGGGGCCCAAGACCCTGCCCCTTGAAATGCAGGTGCCAATTCCACCCTGACATCGCCATCCCAGAAAGGCCCCTCAGAGTCAGAGGTCCAAAGTTTCTCTTGAGCTCCTAGTTTATGGCCTTCAATCAGGAATGCACAGATGTAGTTGTCCCCCTAGCACCCATATGTTAATTGGAGACAAGCCGACAGGCACACAGAGCCATGAGCATCGAAATGCCCACTTTCCCAAAAGTGACATTTCCTCTCACGTAATGTCATAGCCACTCGCACTACCGGAGAGGATTCGCCCTTACGAACTGTAGGATCTGCTTTCATGGTTACCCCCACTTTTTCTCCCCTCTGTCCAGCCCATCCTCTGGAAGGGACCCCGAGTCATTCCAACCTTTTCCCTAGGGTACTTAAGGGCTCCCCTGTAGGTGGGTCCTTAGATTCGTTGTGGAAAAAGACTCACCTCTGACACCAAGACACTCTTCAACCGTCTGGACACTTGGACTTCGTTGGTCTTTGACTGGAACTGAGACTGCATTAAGGAAGACTCCTGCTGCTCCTGGTCTCGCTGTTCTTTAAGTCTTCCACGTTGTCTGTGTTTCATCCAAGTTCTGCAGCAGGCCTGTGGGCATCAAGGACATCCAAAGTAATCTCTCTTGGAGTAGAGTCACTCCCCTGCATCTGCAGGCACCGCAACAAAGCTGACCGGTCTGCTGCTCCGGTCGTCCTACAGACTTCTCGAGGCCCAGCAACACAGGCGGTAGTTCTGCAGCTCCCTACAGGCCTTACCTGTCTTCTCTGCAATTTTGAGGACAGTATCCCTCGTCAGAGCCACTGGGACCAAACCCCTGTGCACCGTGTCAACTTGCCGTTGCCAAGAATTGTTGGCCCTGTACTCCAGAGATCTTCAGGCTTCGGCCTATGGGTCCTCTTGAGGGTCTTCCTGTGCTTCAGTGGGCTCCCCTGCTTGCTCGGGCCTGCTCTGACTCTCCTGCACTTGGTGAGTCACTTGGACCTTGCTGGTCCCAACGTTTGCATCTTTTCGCTTTCCACGCCATTTGCAGCTACCAAGGCTTGTTGGTGCTCCCACCAGATACTGACCACCTAGACACCAACATCTCACATAGGACAGCTTGTGCACGGCTCCTGGTCTTTGTCAGCGTCGCCTGGTCCTCACAGCTGCAGCAACAAGGTCACCATCTTCACTCATGTACCTCTCGATATCGATGGGCATTGTGCTTTCGTGCCTCCTGGTCACCACCAAGTGGCATAGACTCTGTCCCCTCTGCTTGCAGGTTCTCCTCTTCAAGAATCCACCCTTGGATTCCACCAGACTCCTTCACAGGCTTCTCCAGAGACATTCTTCTTTGAAGTCTTCCATTGTCATCTAGGGCACGATCCGACGTCACATCACCCCTATGTACCCACCTTCCCTTGTGCAGGTAACCTGGTTCCTGGGGTTTCCACGGGTGGGGTGGCTCTCCAATCTTCTGTCTTCCAAAGTGCTTCTTCTGGGTCTTTGCGAAGGGTCCTTCTTCTTTAAAACTGAAACAGCGACTTCTCCATTGACTTCCAATGGGTACGGGCTGTATTTCCACTCTGCACACAGCCTCCATGGGGTTCCTGGGTACTTACCTTGGGTGGTTCCTTAAGTCCCCAGCTCCTCTGAGTCTTCTGGTCCAAGTCCTTTTCTCCTTCGCAGTTCGCATTCCACTTAATTAGTATATGGTTTGGTCTTCCCCAGGAGACCAGTGTATATTTGTGCTTGTTAGACTTGGCTTTTTCAGTGCATTTACTCCCAGACTTTTTGCTTTTTGCCTGTTTTTGACCTTGTTTTTGCTGGTTTTATGACTCTGTGCACTTTACCACTGCTATTCAGTGCTAAAGTGCATATGCTTTCCATGTAAATTGTGTTTATGGATTGCTGTTTCCATGATTGGGTTATTTAATTTTACTACTAAGTCCCTAGTACAGTGCACGGTGTGTGCCCAGGGCCTGTAAATCAAATGCTGCTAGTGGGCCTGCAGCACTGATTGTGCCACCCACAAAGGCAGCCTTTCAAAGGTGTCTCAGACCTGCCACTGTAGTGTCTGCGCGCAGTTTTTACTGCCATGTCGAGCTGGTAAGTGCACCCACTTGCCAGGGCCAAACCTTCCCTTTTCTTACATGTAAGGCACCCCAAAGGTAGGCCCAAGGTACCTATATGGACAGGGTAAGACATGTACTGGTGTGTTTTGCATATCCTGATAGTGAAAGACTGTGTGTTTCATTTTTCACTAATGCAAGGCTATCTGTCCCATCGGCTGACATGGGAGTTGCTTTGTAACATCTTACAAGCATAACTTTCCATTGGGACAAGGTAGAGAAATGGAGTTTAGGCTTCCTGAACTCAGGATTTAAAAACGCATCTTTTAGTAAAGATGATTTGGATATTGTGAGTGTGAAAATACCACTTTTAGAAATTGGGTATTTTCTTGTCTAACCATCTATATTCCTCCTTGCCTGTTGTGTATTCGCTGTCTGGGTTTTAGACTGACAGGGGCTGGTTTTGCATTCACACTAGACAGACACCAGGGGGGGTTGAGGTGTGTCCTGCGTTTCCTCGATGACTCATTTATAGTTGTGGGAGGAGTTGTTGCTTGCACCTGAATGGACTGTGTCGGTCTTCCATAATGCTGTCTCCTCCCCCTGGAGTGAGCCTGGCCTGAGCCAGGCAGAACTGGATTATGTATGCCAGTGGAACTTTGTTTGTGCCAACTTCAAAGTAAAATGTGGTATAAATATTGGTGCCCTGACCCCAGAACTTTAGATTACTGCTGGACTAAGGAACCTGCCAGAAAGAAGAGCTGGAGGAGCTGTGAGGAGAAACTACCACTTTGCTTTGTGCTTTGCTGGGTTGGCCTGCAGTTGTTGCTCGTTTCTAGGGCAGGGAAAGGACTGGACTGTTCTTTCTGCATTCTAAGTATCTCCAAGGACTTCATGTAGAGCTTGCCTCCTGTTGGGAGTCTCAGGAAAAGCAAAGACTTGAACATATTCTGGGTACCGGCTTCTGGATGTTTCAGCTGCCACAGAGGAAAAAGGTAACCCGACGGTGTCAACGACACCGCAGCTTGCTGCGTGACCGCAAGGCACCTCAGAGGGCACCGCTGCACTGCACAGAGCAACCCTGGTCTCACCAATGCTGCCAAAGAGCCGCTGCTTGTGCCGTGACCTGTTGGCACCACATCCCTCACCGCCTCGCTTCACACTGCCACCCTGGTATCCCCGACGACGCTGCAATGCCATCACTGATGACGCTGCCTGCACCGTGACCTGTGAACACCGCTCATGGAGAACACGGAGCACTGTCCCTCTGTGCGCCGGAGCCCTGGTCTCACCGCCACTTCAAGCTGACATTGACGCCGCTGCTTGCACTATCGTTTGGGGGCACCGCTCGTAAGGTACATGATGCACCGCCCCGTTCCACACTGTAGCCTTGGCCCACCGACGCCAGCGCCATCAACTGCAGATCGTCAATGACGCTGCTGCCTGTACCGCGACCTGTGGGCCCCGCACACTGCATTGCCCCATCTCACACCGCAGCCTTGGGTCTACCGACGACAGCGCTTCAGCAACGCCGCTGCTGCTTGCACCGTGACCTTTCAGCACCGCAACGAGCACCATCCCGCTTCACACTGCAGCCGTGGTCTCACCGATGCCGCTGGATGCTCGTCACCGAGCCATTGCCTGCACTGCAACCTGAGGGCACCACACGTCGCACTGCTCCTCTTCACACTGCAGCCACGACGCCTGCCGGCACTCCTGACTTCAAACTCAAGGAGTTCGACCTGCAACGCATGTAACTTCAAGGGCCAGACAACTCTTGCACCGACTTCCGGAACTGACGCCTGCCGACGCTGCTCCTCAGGAAATCAATGCAAGGTCCGACGCCCTGCATCTCCCCAAGGCACTGTTTTACGGGTCTCCCTGACACCGTAGCTGGCCAGCGACGCTGTGGTCGGCCAGAGCTGTTGGATTTGTTGTTAACGACGCCGTGATAGCCCCGGACGGAGCTATTGACTTCAAGGAACTGTATATGAAGTCTATTTTTACTTTATTGGTATTGTAGATTACTGTATGGTGGATTTTTTAAAAATCATTTTGGCCTTGTTTTACACAGATACATTTTGGATATTTTTCTAAAACTGGTGTGTTGTCCTTTTGTAGTGTTTTCACTGTATTACTGTTTGTTATGTGCAAATGCCTTACACACTCCCTCTGGGATAAGCCTGACTGTTCGTGTCAAGCTACCAAGGGGGTGAGCAAGGGTTATTTTAGATGTGTAATCTCCTTATCATGACTAGAGGGGTGGATTCTGCCTGGCTTAGGTGCAAACCCTAGCCAACCAGAAAACCCATTTGTAACATTGGTGGCAGCGGTGGGATATGACTTGCGTTTGCACTTGACCTACAGTGATTGGTGTACACTACTACCATATCGCAGACCATTACGTACCACATACTGCTTTTCCCTGTTTGCTTTCTGGATGTATTGCTGAGAAGTGGAACTCTGGTTAGTTGATGTACCTGCGAGGCCTTGACAAAATGGAAATCAGCTTTTGGCACTTGTACAGCTACACGATGGATGAGCTACAAGTGTTTTGCAAGGAGAGGGTGTTGCCTGTGAACAGAAGATCCACATGGCGGGATCTTTAGGCAGCCCTGTTTTGTTATGAGGAAACACGTTGGGTAGCAGCACTACCAGATGACTCTGAGAAGGAGTCTGAGGGGGAGGATCCCCAGACAGATACCAGGAGGGCAGTGTCCCTGAGAAGGAAACATTTGGGGAAAGATGGGCTTGTGAAGAAAAGAGTAGGACCTGAGTGCGGGATCGGCAACTGAGTTCGACTGGGAACTCAAGAGGGCTGAGGCTAAGAGAGACTTAACCCAGGAAAAAGAAATGTGTGTAGCTCATAAACTGAGCTTGGCTGGAAGTAGAAGTCATGAGGGCTGACTCCAGCGCAGATGGTGGTAGCAAAAGTATTATGTCCAGTACTGAGGAGGGAGATGCACACACCCACAGAGACTTGGTGCCCTAGTTCAAGGAGGGGGTTGACATACACCAGGGGGTTCAGGATTGTGAGGTAACCAGTGGTGCGCAGGGTCCCCGAGGTGAACTGGGGAAGTGGTACAGGGGATCATATTCCTAGTGGTGGGAGGGACACTCTACTGAATCTAGATGAAAGGTGCAGGGAGAGGGGTTCCCCCATGGTAGAAGCCCTGGTGAGTATGGAGACCACCCAGAAGAGTATGGGTTGAGTGACAGCAACAGTCAGACATTGTTTTATCAGTCTTGCGAGGGTGATGTGGGGTACATTTCTGAGTCACTGGATGGTTGGGTAAAGGGTAGTTTGGTTGACACGTGAGGAGCTGTGTAATTTGGATGCTGGATAGCATATGTTCAGTCCGTGGTTTCTAGAGCGATGCCAACACCTGATGGAGTGCGAGTTCTCTGACCCTAGGGGGTCTGCACTGGAGGCAGACCATTTGGTGGAGCCAGAGGGTCTGAAGAAGCATCTGGGGGGATTCTGCATGGAGTGGCTCAGATTTTTCCCAACCCTTGGAGGTGAGGGAGGTTCGCAGTAGCCCAGATAGGTCCCAGGGGAGGGGTGGAGGGTCTCAAGTCCCTTCTCCGAAGAAGGGAGGTAGGGGTGTTGCCCAAAACCCAGTCCAAGAACCTGGTTGGATCCCAGGGGAGCACCAGAAGGGGGCCTAGTCTGTACTGGGAGGCCATCCCCTGAGGGGGATCCCAGGGGTTCAGGTGAGCTGGGGGGGGGGCGCTGCTGTCCCAAGTGTCCCCCCAGTTCTGGTGTCCGAGGGTACCGCTCAGGGTGGGAGGGTGCAGAGCCCCAGAGGGGGGCTAGAGGGAGGGAAGCCTCGCCCCTGACTCCTGCCCAGCCTAAGGGTAGAGACCCTGGGCTGGGAGACCAGTTGCAGTATAACACCCCTGAACTGGCGGGAGAATTGTGCAGGACACCAGCCCCCAGTGCCCTGACAACTCTGGAGTCTGGGGGTACCTCTCCAAAGTGGAGGGTACAGGACCCTAGGGAGGAGAGCGGGTGTGGGAGAGCCCACCCCAGTCTCTTGTCCAGCCTCGGGGTACAGACCCTGGGCTGGTGGGTCAGTGTCAGGATGCCATACCTGATCTGGCCGGAGGGAGAGTGGACAACGGGAACCGGGCACCTGGAGCTACCACCCCCCATTCTCTGACGTCACAGGGGTTAGAGGGCCCTAAGAGGCCTGAGGCCTGGCTCTCATCATTGACAGCTGTTGGTGGCCACTGTGGCTTGCTGTCCTGGTGGACAGAGTTGCCACTGGGGAGGGACAGGAGTCACACCCCGTGGGTGGACTGGGCCACACCACTGTTTTGGCCATGTGGGTACTGTCTGCCTGCTGGGGCACCCCTGTGAGCAAGCTAAGGTTAAGTGCTGCATAGATGGGGTCCGCAGGTGAGAAGGAGGGTTCCCCAAGGGTTAGCTTAGTGGGCCCAAGGAGTATGGACAGAGGAATCCAACTGGGTTCAGCAGGAGGTAGAACCAGAACGTGCCCCCGCTGTTGTGGGCCAGGTCTATGTTCTATCGCCCCCCAAGCAGGGAAGTCCATCAAGGGATTGATTAGTCTACCCTGGCTTTAGGCTGGGAGGGGGTTGTGTTAGACTTGGCTTTTGTCAGCGGGTTTACCCCCAGACTTTTTGCTTTTTGGCATCCTGTTTTTGTTGGTTTTAGGACTCTGGGAACTTTACCTCTGCTATTCAGTGCTAAAGTGCATATGCTCTCCATGTAACTTGTGTTTATGGATTAGTGTTTCCATGTTTGGCTTATCTGAGAAGTCCCTAGTACAGTGCACTGTGTGAGCCCAGGTCCTGTAAATGAAATGCTGCTAGTGGGCCTGCAGAACTGATTGTGCCACTCACACAGGCAGTCTTTCAAAGGTTTCTCAGACCTGCCACTGTAGTGTCTGCGCGCAGTTTTTACTGCCATGTCGACCTAGCAAGTGCACCCACTTGCCAGGCCCAACCCTTGTCTTTTCCTACATGTAAGGCAACCCTCAGGTAGGCCCAAGGTACCCCAATGGGTAGGGTGCAGTGTATGTGAAAGGTAGGACATGTAATGGTGTGTTTCGCATGTCCTGATAGTGTAAGACTGTATTTCGGTTTTCACTATTCCAAGGCTATCTGTCCCATAGGCTGACATGGGAGTTGCTTTGTAACATCTTACAAGCATAACTTTCCATTGGGACAAGATAGAGTAATGGAGTTTAGGCATCCTGAACTCAGGTTTTAAAAATACATCTTTTAGTAAAGATGATTTGGATATTGTGTGTGTGAAAATACCACTTTTAGAAAGTTGGTATTTTCTTGTCTAAACATCTATGTGCCTCTGCCTGTTGTGCATTCGCTGTCTGGGTTTTAGACTGACAGGGGCTGGTTTGTGCATTCACACTAGACAGACATCAAGGGGGGGTTGAGGCATGTTCTGCCTTTCCTGGGTGACTCATAGCCGGGCCGAATAGATCTGGCTGCATTTAGAGTAGTGGGAGGAGTTGTTGCTTGCACCTGAATGGACTGGGTCTCTTCCACAATACTGTCTCCACTCCCTGGAGTGAGTCTGGCCTGAGCCAGGCAGAACTGGATTATGTATGTCAGTGGAACTTTGTTTGTGCCAACTTCAAAGGGAAATGTGGTATAAATATTGGGGCCCTGACCCCAGACCTTTAGATTACTACTGGACTAAGGAACCTGCCAGGAAGAAGAGGTAGAAGAACTGTGAGGAGAAACTACCACTTTGCTGTGTGTTTTGCTGGGTTGGCCTGCAATTGTTGCTTTTGTCTTGGGCAGGGAAAAGCATGGACTTTTCTTTCTGCATTCTAAGCATCTCTAAGGTCTTGATGTAGAGCTTGCCTCCTGTTTGGAGTCTCAAGGAAATCAAAGACTTCAACATCTTCCGGGTACCGGCTTCTGAAACTGGATGTTTCAGCTGCCACAGAGGAAAAAAGTAACAACAGCACCTACGACGCTGCCGGCTCTGTGACCGGAAGGCACTGCAGAGGGCACCGCCGCACTTCGCACCGCAACCCTGGTCTCACTGACGCTGCCATTGAGTTACTGCTTGCACCGTGACCTGTGGGCACCGCACTCCACAGCACCGCCCTGGTATCCCCGACGCCGCTGCTGCCTGCAACGTGACCTGTGAACACCGCTCGTGGAGAACACTGACCACCGTCCCGCTTTGCATCGCAGCCCTGGTCTCACCGGCGACACCGCTTTAAGCTGGCATTGACACTGCTGCTTGCAATGTGGTTTGGGGGCACCGCTCATAAGTTACAAGACGCACTGCCCCGTTCCACACCGTAGCCTTGGCCCACCGACGCCAGCGCCATAGACTTGAGCTCATCAACCGACGCCGCTGCCAGAACCGCGACCTGTGGGCCCCGCACACTGCATTGCCCCATCTCGCACCGCAGTCTTGGGTCTACCGATGACAGCGCTTCAGCAATGACGACGCTGCTTGCACCATGACCTGTCAGCACAGCCCTGCTTTGCACCACAGCCCAGGTCTCACCGATGCCCCTGGACGACTGTCACCGAACCACTGCCTGCACCACGACCTGAGGGCACCGCACGCCGCACCGCTCCGCTTCACACCGAAGTGCTGACGCCTGCCGACACTCTTGACTTCAAATTTAAGTAGTTTGACCTGCAAGGCATGTGACTTCAAGGGCCCGACGACTCCTGCACTCACTTCCGGTACCGACGCCTGCTGACACCACTCCTCCAGAGATCACCGCAAAGTTTGACGCCCTGCATCTCCAAAAGTACTGTTTTACAGGTCTCCCTGACACCGTAGGTGGCCCGCATTGCTGCGGTTGGCCAGAACTGTTGGATTTGTTGCTCATGACGCCGTGATAGCCCCGGACTCAGCTATCAACTTCAAGGAAATTTATATTAAGTCTATTTTTGCTTTATTAGTATTGTGGATTACTGTATGGTGGATTTATATGATTTTGGTCTTGTTTCACACAGATAAATATTGGATATTTTTCTAAAACTGGTGTGGTGTCTTTTTGTAGTGTTTTCCCTGTATTACTGTTTATTATGTGCAAATGCTTTACACACTGCCTCTGGGATAAGCCTGACTGCTCTTGCCAAGCTAGCAAGGGGGTGAGCAGGGGTTATTTTAGACGTATAATCCCCTTATCCGGACTAGAGTGGTGGATTCTGCCTGGCTTAGGTGCAGACCCAAGCCAACCAGAAATCCCATGTCTAACAGTGCTACTTACCTGATTATTTTGAGGTATTCTTGTGTGTACTGTTGATACCTCCAGGCAGATCTACCAATGTGTTCGTGATTGTGCTGTGTAATAAATAGACTTATTTTTTATAAAACACTGCGTGGTCCTTTTTCATTTAATCTACACTATTGATTAAATGTGGTAAAACAAGCTGCTTTACACTCCTTCAAGAAAAAGCCCGAAGGCTGCTCTCCACAGCTACCACTTTGAGAGCTTTCTATGGTTATCAAAGACCACTAAAATCACCATAAGGGTTGCCTGGATTAGTGCAAGGTGCATCACTCCTGAGAGTGGGCACCATATACTAAGCCAGCCTCCTACATTGGTGTGCAGCTGTTGTGATTAAGGCCTTCACTGTTTTACCACTTAATCTAAGTGAAGGTTACATGAAAACCATTACTAGCTAGGCACATATAAAATACTTTTATCAAGTAAGTTCTACTGAACATTTTGGATTGACTGTCAACGGTTTTAGCCCAATCCTTTTTCCAATCTTTAAAAGTTTAGTTGACTAGGGTAGGTAGGTGCATTACACCACACTACACCTAGTACGATGTCTCAGGTTGGAGAGTTCAGTGGGGCTCAACCCTCTAGGTACAGTGGTCTTATGTTCCAGGAACTCAGGACCCTGGCTGCATCTAGGAAACTTATGACAGGTAGCAACCCTAACAACGAGCAGCTCTTAGAGATGATCCTGCAGGATGACCTCCAAGATCCCGATAGGTCAGGTGGGCAGGATAATTTGGATATGAGTGGTGATGCTCCAGAAGATCAACCAGGGGTGTCTAACACATGCTTCTGAGCAGGTCCAAGGGGAGTCGGAAGACCCCTTACTGGAAAACTCTAATCCCCCAGGGAATAGTTCTAGTGACACAGAGGAAGGTCCTAGAGGTAGGACCTCCTTTATTGCTCCTGGGAGAGTACAAAGAGGTCAGGGGAGGTCCAGGTCCTCCTCAGTTAATTCAACCTCCTCTGTCACTTCCATAGGGACCTCCATCTTTAGCAAGAGGGAGGATTCCTTAGAAAGGGAATACCACCTGCTCAAACTTGAGAGAGCCAAGCTCAGAATCAAGAAGGAACAGTAGGCCCTAGACAAGGAAACCCTAGAAGTTTAGAGGGCTAGGAAGAATTTGGGATTAGAATCCCATGGTGGCAGCACTAGTGAACCTAGAGTTAGGGAACACTCATTTGACACTAGGAACTTAAGCAGGATAGTCCCTCCTTACCATGAAGCTGATGACATCTATAAGTGGAATACTGCTTTAGAGAGGGCCTGTAAAGTTCAGAAGGCTCATCAGGGGCAGTGGCCAGCTATCCTGTGGCTCTCATTTGCTAACAAAGGTAGAGACAAACTCTTGACTGTAAAGGATGAAGAGTGTCCTCTTAGATGGGTTTGGGTTTACCACTGAGCAATACAGGGTTAGGTTTAGGGACACACAGGAGGCACACACTCAAGACTGGGTAGATTTAGTAGACAGTGCTATTAAGGCTCTGGAAGGCTAGCTTCATGGAAGTAATGTGCATGATTACAAAGGACCATACAGTTTACTAGTGAGGGAGCACATCCTTAATAACTGTCAAAATCAACGACTGTGCCAGTACCTGGTGGACTCTGATCTGACCTCTCCCCAAGAATTGGGAAAGAAGGCAGACAAGTGGGTCCGCACCAGGGTAAAACAGAACTCTCATGATGGTGATCACCAGAAGAAGCAAGATTCTTCTAAGGCCTAAGAGAAAGGAGGGGAGAAATAAAAAGAGAAGAGTCTTCTGAAGGTCCCCAAAAATCTTCCTCTGGGGGTGGGTTCCAATCCTCTTCCTTTTCTAACAAGAAACTTTGGTGCTATTTGTGTAAGGAAAAGGGCCATAGGGCAAAGGATGCCAATTGCCCTAAGTCTAGCACCAATACTGCTACTACTACTCCTAAACCTCCTAGTGCCCCTCGCAATAGCACTGGTAGTAGTAGTGCTCCCAAGAGTTTAGCTGGGTTAACCCTGGGTACTGAAGTGGGTTCTGGCCTAGTCAGGATACCCACTCAGTCTGTTTTAGTTTTCGATGGTGGCACTGGGCGCTCCACCCTTATTGTAAGTCCTACTAACTTGGGCAAATACAGACAACAGCCTCTCATCAATGGTCAGGAAGCTGTGGCTTACAGGGACACAGGGGACAGTGTCACTATGGTGACAGAGAAACGTGTGTCTCCTGAGCAGATTCTACTTGGTCAGATTTATCAAATGACCAATGCTAGCAATGTCAGGTCAGATCATTCAATGGCAGTTGTCAATCTCAGCTGGGGAGGGGTAACTGGCCCAAAGAGAGTTGTGGTATCCTCAGACCTACCTGTGAACTGTCTACTGAGCAATGACTTAGACACTTCAGCCTGGTCTGAAGTGGAGCTCAGGACTCATGCAGAAACAATGGGAATTTCAGCCAGTGTCTTTGCTGTCACTAGGGCTCAGGCCAAGAAATTAGTCACTGAGGGAGCCCTGGATCCTGAAAGAATGGACCAGTTCGCTCCAGAGAGAAGGAGCAGGAAGTGTAAAGATTTATCCTCCTCTCAGACTCCCAGTGAGAATCAGTCTCCTAAAGGAGAAGATATTAGGACCTGGGAAGGAACTGCCCCAGGGGAGCTTGAGCCTGACAAGGCAGAGCTGCTGGGAGCAGGGGGACCTACCTGGGAAGACCTTAGTCTGGAGCAGAAGGCCTGCCCCTCTCTTGAACAACTCAGACAGCAAGCTGCTGTTGAGGAAGCAGGGAATGTCAGTGGGTCCCATAGGCCTGACTGGGAAGATGGGCTCCTGTTTTCTGAAAGTAGAGACCCGAAGCCTGGTACCACCAGGAGGTTGGTCATACCTCAGACGTTCAGGGGTTTCCTATTGACTCTAGCACACAACATTCCCCTTGCAGGACATCTTGGGCAAAGCAAGACTTGGGACAGACTTGTCCCTCATTTTTACTGGCCCCACATGTCTGAAGACACCAAGGAATTATGTCGCTCTTGTGTCACCTGCCGAGCCAGTGGTAAGCCAGGTGGCACTACAAAGGCCCCCTTAATCCCACTACCAGTGGTGGGGGTTCCCTTTGAGAGGGTAAGGATAGACATTGTAGGTCCCTTAAATCCTCCAACAGCATGTGGGCATAGTTATATCCTAGTGGTGGTGGACCATACCACTAGATATCCAGAGGCTATTACCCTTAGGATAACTACAGCTCCTGTGGTGGCCAGGGCCCTCCTGGGAATATTTTCCAGAGTTGGGTTCCATAAGGAGGTCTTGTCAGACAGAGGTGCTAACTTCATGTCTAGCTACATCACTGCTATGTGGAAAGAGTGTGGTGTTAACTATACGTTTACCACACCCTACCATCCACAGGGCAATGGGCTTGTTGAAAGGTTCAACAAGACCCTCAAAAGGTATGATCATGGGACCCCCAGAAAAGCTGAGGCAAAAATGTGATGTCTTACTAGCTTGCCTTCTCTTTGCCTACAGAGAGGTTCCTCAGAAGGGGGTGGGCTACAGCCCATTTGAACTTCTGTTTGGACATCCAGTTAGGGGTCCACTATGTTTACTTAAAGAAGGATGGGAGCAACCTCTCAAGCCTCCTAAACAGGACATAATATACTATGTACTAGGCCTGTGTTCTCGAATGGCTGAGTACATGAAGAAGGCCAGCAAAAACCTTGAGGCCAGCCAGGAGCTTCAGAAAATTTGGCATGACCAAAAGGCTTTACTGACTGCTTACCAGCCAGTACAGAAAGTATGGGCGTTAGAGCCTGTGGCCCCAGCACCTCTCCACAACAAGTGGAGTGGCCCCAACACTAAGAAAGGCGAGTTTACCCACTTAGTTGACATAGGTACTCCAAGAAGTCCCCACAGGGTACTTCCTGTGAATCGCCTGAAAACGTTTGTTGACAGGGCTGACATGAGCTTGCTCATGGCCACTGATGAGGGACAGGAGGAAGAGAGTGACCCTCTCCCTGATCTCCTCTCACAAGACTCTGTTGATGGATCAGTTGAAGGAGTAGTCTTGACAGACAGCCTCACTGATAAACAGCAAGCGGATTGTAGACAGGTTCTCAATCAGCTTTCTAGTCTCTTTTGTCTGACATCCAGTCAAACCACCTGGTATACCCATGAAGTGGACTGTTGTGACAGCCTGCCTGTGAAGAGCAAAATTTACAGGCAGCCTGACCATGTCAGAGATTGCACCGGGACAGAGGTCCAAAAGATGCTGGAGTTGGGGGATGGGGGGTCATCAAGCCTTCGATAGCCCTTGGGCTAGTCCTGTAGTCCTTGCACTAAAACCTCACACCCAGGATGGTAAGAGAGAGATATGGTTTTGTGTTGACTATAGAGTCCTCTATGCAGTCACTAGGACTGATGCCCATCCAATTCCAATGGCAGAAGAGCTGATTGATACTCTGGCCTCTGCCAAGTATCTCAGTACATTTGATCTGACTGCTGGTTATTGGGAAATCAGACTCTCTGAGGATGCCAAGCCAAAGACAGCATTTTCAACCCCCAGTGGGCATTATCAATGTATTGTGATGCCTTTTGGTTTGAAAAATGCACCTGCCATATTTCAGAGGCTGGCGAATAACATCTTAACAGGTCTGAAAGCCTATAGTGCAGCATATATAGATGATATAGCTGTCTTTAACTCCACCTGGGAAGATCACCTGGTCCACCTCAGAAATGTACATGAAGCCCTGCAGAGGGCAAGCCTCACTATCAAGGTTACAAAGTGCCAGATAGGGCAGAGCAAGGTTTTGTACTTGGGCCACCTTGTAGGTGGAGACCAAGTTCAACCATTGGAGAGCAAAATTCAGACCATCATGGACTGGAGAGTCCAGACTCAGGTGAGAGCTCTTTTGGGCCTGACTGGGTACTACAAAAGTTTCATTAAGGGTTATGGATCAATAGTGACGCCCCTTAATAATCTCACCTCAAAAAGAATGCCTAAGAAAGTTAAGTGGACAGTTAGCTGTCAGAAGGCATTTGATGACCTGAAGCAAGCTATGTGCTCTGCTCCAATTCTGCAAAGTCCTGACTACTCTAAACCATTCATTGTTCAGACAGATGCTTTTGAGACAGGGATAGGTGCAGTACTGTTACGACTCAAAGAAAGAGGGCCAGGATCAACCAGTAGCTTTTATCAGCAGAAGGATGACACACAGAGAGAGGCGTTGGGCAGCTACTGAGAGTGAGGCCTTTGCTGTGGTCTGGGCATTCAAGAAATTGAGGCCATACCTTTTTGGCACTCACTTCATTGTTCAGACAGACCATAAGCCCTCTTATGGCTTAAACAGATGAAGGTGGTCAAACGTTTGAGGTGGTCCATTTCCCTACAGAGAATGGACTTTTCAGTGGAACATAGGCCTGGGAGTAACCATGCCAACTCAGATGGACTTTCCAGATATTTCCACTCAGAAAATGAAGACTCAACTGGGCAAGGTTAGTCCCATGTCCTTATGTTTGGGGGGGGGGGGGTTGTTTAGGAAAGTAGGATCGCTTTCATGGTTACCCACACTTTTTGCCTGGTGTCAGTATGTTTTGACTTAGTTTGCTGGGATCCTGCTAATCAGGACCCCAGCATCTGTGCTCTCTCCCCTAAATTGGCTCTGGTAAGTACTTTGGTACCTCCACAATTCACTACTGGTGTACCCTTATTAGTCCTAAGTAAATGGTACTGAGGTACCCAGGAAATAGGTACACCATGGGTCTCCCATGGGCTGAAGATTATACTGTGCCACTCATGGGAATCCAGTTAAACACTGACTACAGGCCTGCTATTGCAGCCTGTGTGAGTTGGTGCTTGCACCCCTCACAACAGATATAGGTTTTAAGTGCAGTGACCTCAGATATAAGGACACTTCTAAGTCACCCCTATGGCAGGCTCTTCAGTCCTGAGGGCAGGGTGCTTGGTTATAAGTGTGAGGGTGCCCCTGCATGAACAGGATACCCTACAAAACCCAGAGTCAATTCTCCAGGCTTCTGTAAGTGCGGTCAGCCATTTAAAGGTATATAGTGGACATCAGTCATTACGCGATGTATAACTCTATAATGGATTGCACAAAGAAGAGAGGGTACCCCTGCAACTGGATGCGTTCCTAAGTCAGGGATTAGACAACAAATGTATATATAATTACTTAGGCAACTGTTGAGAATATGGCCAAACGAATAAAGTAATAAATGAGAAAACCCAGACCAAGATCTATATCAAAAACAGTTTAATGGTATCAAAAAGACAAATTGTGCATAAAACATGATCAAAGCACATTAAATAAATACATAGTCCAAATTGCATTATTCATGATTATGATTTTTTTTTTTTAAAAAGACGATGTATAACTCCATTTGAGGAATAATGAAACAAGCCTGAATATGCAATCACACTCCCACATTCATACTTCTAGAATGGATATAGTGGGGTTGTAGATATGTATGGAGACCAAACCTATAGTGTGTACAAGTACATCTTCATTGTTGATTACACAGTGATAAGAATCAGTTCCTTTCTAGTATATCATAATATAGTGGCCCTGTGAGAATCACAATTATTACATTATAAATCAATGGCGAAACATTCTAGGTCTTCATGGCTTGTCAAAGTCAGATGGAGTGAATTCAATTCAGCTCGGCTAGTTAAATTGAAACAGATACAGCATGGCTAATAGATATTGACCGATAGTGACCTACACACGTTTTGGCTCTACAGCCTTAATCAGGAAGCCATAATGAATACCATCTTAGTGCACAGTAAGTTATCACAGAGCAGGATAGAGATGCCAACGCCCTCTCTCTCTGAACACGCTATTACGAAATTTTCAGCAGGAGATGTTCAGAACGAAAATGTTTGTGAACTTTATCTTATTGTTGCACTAAGCCTGCCTCTATCCGGATGGTGAGCACTCCAGGGATCAAAACGTAATATCACGGTACGGACGCTGATACCGTGTCAGGATGCCGCGGTCTGCATGGTTGGGGTCTCTGTAGTGTACTGCCTCGATAATGAATAATCAGGGTCCGTAACCGTAATGTAGGTCCCAATGATTAAAATATAGAAGGACTCCCCAAAATACAGTCAGTGTTGCGCCAGCGCAAATTGGCCAGTGGGCTTAACAGCCTATAATGGCTGCACCAAACCTGGTCATGTTTGGTATCAATCATGTTGGAATCATACCCCAACACAGAGTCCGGTGCTGGAAGTATGATGCCATGTACTGGGGGGCTCCTTAGGGGACCCCACTGTACTCCCGGTAACAGCCTTTTAGGGTCTGCCAGCAAGCTAGTGCTGCTGCCGACCACAGACATGATTCTGCCCTCCTACTGCTGAGCTGAGCTCGAGCAGGGGAAGGTAGAACAATAGGTTTCCTGTCATAGGGAGGTGTGACCACATCCCAGAAAGGACTTAGTGTATTTGGCTGGGGTGGGGGCGCTTTCCAGCACCACCAGACTGCTTTGAAGGGCACATTTAGAGCCCTCCTTGCATACTCCGGTGTGAGCCAGTTCAGGAACCTTTGGTACCCGCTCTGCTGCGAAACTGGACAAAGGACAGGGGAGTATCTTCCCCTTAGTCCAGCCCCCCCCTCTGGGAGGGACCCCAGAGTCGTTCCAACCCTTTCCCTAGTGTACTTAAGGGCTCCCCTGTGGGAGGTTCCTTAGAGGCATTGTGGAACAAGACTCACCTCTGAAACCAAGACACTCTTCGACCATCTGGACACTTGGACTTCGTTGGACTTCGACTGGAACCAAGACTGCATCAAGGAAGACTCCTGCTGCTCATGGTCTCACTGTTCTTCAAGTCTTCTGCGTCGTCTGTGTTTCATCCAGGTTCTCCAGAAGGCCTGTGGGCATCAAGAACATCTGAAGTAATCTCCCTTGGAGTGAAGAAGTCACTCCCCTGCACCTGCAGGCACGGCAACGAAGCTGACCGGTCTGCTGCTCCTGTTGTCCTATGGACTTCCTGAGTCCCAGCAACGCAGGTGGTTGTTCTGCAGCTCCCTGGAGGCCTGACCTGTCTTCTCTGCAATTTTGAGGACTGTATCCCTCATTGGAGCCGCTGGGACCAAACCCTGTGCACTGTGTTGACTTGCCGTGAACCTCTCGACATCGGTGGGAATTGTGATTCCGTGCCTCCTGGTCACCTCCGAGTGGCATAGACTCTGTCCCCTCTACTTGCAGGTTCTCCTCTTCAAGAATCCACCCTTGGATTCCACCTGACTCCTTCAGAGGCTTCTCCAGAGGTATCTTTTTCGAAGTCTTCCATAGTGGTCTATGGCAGGTTCCGACATCACTTCACCCCTATGCACCCGGCTTCCTTGTGCAGGTAACCCGGATCCTGGGGCATCCACGGGTGGGGTGGCTCTCCAACCACTTGCCTTCCAGAAGGTTTCTTCAGGGTCCTCCTTTAACCCGTTCCGTGCGTCGGACGGCCGGGAGCCGTCCGACGTCACGGTGGGCGTGTGCGTGGGACAGCTCACGGCCGTCCTAGCACCCACCCATGGGGGAAGCACTGGCGCTCCCCACGTGGGTCGCCCTTTCAGCTGCCCCCACCGGGAAAGGCAGGGGAAGCCCTTCCCCTGCCCCCGCCCCCTCCCTCCACATCATCTAATGACGTCAGCGTGCGAGGCGCGCTGTCGTCATTAGAGGATACCGGATGCCTTGGAAGCCATTTGCTTCCAGTGCATCCGGAGAAGAGGAGGTAAGTTTCTCCTCGGGGAGGGTGGAGGGGTTTAAAAAGGCATCGGAGAAAAGGAAGGGGTTTTCCTTTCCTCCGATGTCTTTTTAAGTGCATGGGGCGCGATCGTGCAGCAGGAATGCCCATTTTTTTTAAATGGCCTGTGTTTTGGGGAGCGGCCCCTTGGGCAAGGGTCGCTCCCCGTGGGGTTGAAAATTTTGAAGATGGGTCTGCCTCCTTGGGAGGGGGGCAGATCGCTTAAAAAAAATAAAATAAAAATAAATGTAAGCCCACTAGGCCACCAGTGATTGTTTTATTTTTTTAAAGGGCCTTTGTGTCGGGGAGCGGCCCCTTGGGCATGGGTCGCTCCCCTCGGGGGTGCAATTTTTTAAGATGGATCTTAGTAAAAAAAAAAAAAAACATTTTAATCTGAGCCCACTAGGCTACCAGGGATTTTTTATTTTTTTTAAAGGGCCTTTGTGTCGGGGAGCGGCCCCTTGGGCAAGAGTCGCTCCCCTTGGGGGAGCAATATGTTATTGGGGAGCGGCCCCTTAAGCAAGGGTCGTGCCCCTTTGGGGAGCATTTATTTGGGCCGTTTCTGCCCCCCTGGGAGGGCAGATCGGCCCAAATAAACAATTATTTGTATTGTATGCCCACTAGGCCACCAGATTGTTTTAGTGTTGTTGGGAGTGGCCCCTTGGGCAAGGGTTGCTCCCCTTTATAGGGTGATGTTTGTGGCTGTTTCTGCCCCGTTTGGTGGCAGATCGGCCATATGTTTTCAGGCCCATCTGTCCCCTAGGGGGGCAGAAGCCACTAGACACCAGGGCTTTTTAAACGTTGGTGTTGGGGAGTTACCCCTTGGTGAATTTATTGGCTGTTTCTGCTCCCTGTGAAGGCAGATCGGCCTTATGCTTTTTAGGCCCACCTTTGCTTGGCTGGTGGATAGTGTGTGGACTAGTGCATTATTTGCATATGCATTATGCATTATTTGCATATGTGATTGTAATGTTTTATTTCTCCTATTTATTCTAGTGCAAAGCTTTTGATTCTGGTTTGCTGTTTCGGCAGTGGTTGATCTGCAGTTTTGCGTAGTTGCATTTTTTTGGTAAGAAAAATGTTTTTGTTGTGTTTACTCCAAATGAGTATTAATGTCATGCATGAATGAATTTTTTGTAAGTGGTGTCATAATAGCAGCATATTTAGTTAGTGTTTTGAGCATGAAATTCTTTGCGATGTGTTTTGCGTTGTCTTATGTGTAATTTTCTTTTCTAGTGGGATACTGTTGGTCCTTACTGTGTCTGTGCAGAGTAGGTGGTGGTGAGTCTAGCTGCTTCTGGCAAGTGAGTGGTATAGTGTTGGAGTATATAGGTCTTTGTGATAAAGCCACATTTTGTTTATTACTTATTTTACAAAGGATTTATTGTTGTTGACTTTTTTTGACAAGTTACCTTTATTAGTAAGCATTATGGCTAGCCGTAGAATTACTGCTCAGCAGGTGGTTGGTATGCTTTTGTATCTTCCTCTGAGCAGGATTATGAGACTGACAGTGCGTCTGAGTGAGAGGAGGGAGTGCAAGATTCTGGCAGTGAGTTTTCTGTCCACGAGGAATCATCTGATGATGAAGCTACTCTCAGTGCGGATGAAGCTACTCTCAGTGCGGATGAAGTGCCTGTTTTAGAGGAGGACACTGATGTGCCGATGGTGCAGCAAGAGACATTGGTATTGCAGCCTGAGGCTGCAAGGCTTCCTACTGGAAGTGCTGGACTCTGGGTTGATCCAAACATGGTGCAGCCGGTGTTGTCTGCCTCTAGTGGGGATGCAGGCTGTAGAGTGAATTGTGAATTTTTTTTGCCTATACAGTTTTTTCCAGTTGTTTATGGATGATGTATTTTTGGCTGAGATTGTTGAGCAGACTAATTTGTATGCTGAACAGTTTTTGAGGGACAACAGTGCCAGACTTAGGCCCCGCTCTAGAGCTACCCGGTAGACTCCCACAAATCTGGATGAGATGAAGAAGTTTTTGGGTTTGACTTTTTTGATGGGCTTGATAAGGAAGCCGTCCATGGCTTCATATTGGTCTACCAGTCCCTTGATGGCAACAGCCATATTTCCTGCAATTATGAGTCGTGATCGGTATTTACTTTTGCTTCGGATGCTGCAATTTGTTGATAATGCTTTGGCGTTGCCACGAGATCACCCGGACTGTGACCGCCTTTTTAAGATTCGGCCTGTTCTTGATCACTTTGTAGATCAATTTTCAGAGATCTATACTCCAGGGAAAGAAATAGCTGTTGATGAGTCTTTGGTCCTGTTCAAGGGCCGTTTGGTTTTTAGGCAGTACATTCCTAGCAAGAGGGTACGTTATGGAATTAAGATGTATATGTTGTCTGAGAGCAGGACAGGATATGTCTATAATTTCCGGGTGTACACTGGTAGGGATTCCACTATTGACCCCCCTGGTTGTCGTCCACTTTTGGAGTTTCAGAGAAAATTGTGTGGGATCTTGCTAGAGGACTGTTTAACAGAGGCCACCATTTGTACCGTGATAACTTCTACACTGCTGTGCAATTGTTTAAGGAATTGTTCAAAGTGGACACTTTTGCTTGTGGCACAATCCGCTCTAACTGTAAAGGTTACCCACAAGAGCTTGTTTGCAAAAAGCTTCAGAGGGGACAGTGCAGTGCCTTGCGTAGTGAGGAACTGCTAGCTGTGAAATTTGTGGACAGGAGGGATGTGTACATGCTGACTACCATTCATGATGAGAGTACTTCACCTGTGACTGTTTGGGGTAAGGTTGCTGAAGCGCGCAAACCTGTGTGCATTGTAGACTACAATAGGCACATGGGTGGTGTCGATAGAGTAGATCTGAGGTTGGAACCTTACACTGCTGTTCGTAAGGCTTACATTTGGTATAAGAATTTGGCCATCCATCTCTTCAATTTAGCAACTTTCAATGCTTTTGTTGTGTTCAAGGAGTGTTCTCCTGCGTCAAAGATGACTTTTGTTCAGTTTCAGGAGTCTGTGATACGCAGCCTTGTTGTTGTGGAACAGGCAAGTGTTCCTAGAGTTGGAGTGGTGGAGGATGTGGCTAGATTGAAAGATCGCCACTTTCCTGTTTTAATTCCTCCCACGCCCAAAAAAAACAATCCCTGTAAGAGATGTAGAGTCTGTTTACGAAGAGGTATGCGGAAGGAGAGTCGTATGCACTGTGCCGATTGTCCTTCTAATCCTGGGCTGTGTGCCCCCACATGTTTCGGATTGTATCACACTCAAAAGAGTTTTTAGGAGCAACTGTGAGTCTAATAGTGTACTGCCTGGTCTGTATGGTTTTATATAGTTGTTATTCAGTTTCACGTTTGGCAATAGAATGATGTCTTTAGTTACTACTGTTGTTTTTGTAGTTATAGTTTTGTATCTAGTTGCAATTGGTTTGTGTTTTCTTTCTTGTTAAAAAAAATGTAATGACGGTGTGCGTTGACTGGCGCTTGGCTGGGGGTGTGCGTGGACTGGGGCTTGGCTGGCGGTGTACGTGGACTGGCGCTTGGCTGGCGGTGTGCGTGGACTGGCGCTTGGCTGGCAGTGTGCGTGGACTGGCGCTTGGCTGGCGGCGTGCATGGGCTGGTGCTTGGCTGGCAGTGTGGGTGGGATGGTGCTTGGCTGGCGGTGTGCGTGGGCTGGCATTTGGCTGGCAATGTGTGAGTAGTGACTTGCTGCTGGTTATTACACACACTGCTAGTCAAACTCCACTGCAGACACTATGTCAACCACCAGCCGGTGTGATTGTTGTGTCAGTCATGTGGGCGTATGAAAGTGATGGGCCATTGAATGGCGCGGTCTGTTGATGTGAATGTTGTAATGTGCTGGGCCCGCGGCTGGTGGTGTGAATGGTCTTGTGTGTCACGTATGAAAGGTGTGTGAATGGCCTGTAAAGAGGTTGGTGCCTTGCCGTGGCTTTACATCTCAAGAGCTGCGAGTCATTGGTTCAGGTTTTTAACCTTTTAAATATTAACAGTGCATTTCCTTTTTGTGAAATCTCTTGTTAATAAAATATACATTTTGAACCTTTCACTCACTTTTGTGCCAAATCCAACCAGTATATGTGTGTACTTGAGGAACATGTGGATAGGCAGTCATATTTGTCTCATTTGTCTTTCTGTGCTAAGGTGTAGTCTGTCTCTAGGGAAAATTTACCAACTTTAGATATTTCTGTAAAGTAAAAAAAAAAAAATGGGGAGTGTTGGGTGGTGTGCCTCTCATGGATCCCAACAAGTATTTTTTTACTCACAATGCCATGCAAACCTCAAAATGTGACTATAGTCACGCATTTTCCTTGCAATACTGTGTCATAATATTCTGTTGTCAGAAAAACCACAATTTTCCTTCCAAATTTGAGGTTTGCAGGGGATTCTGGGTAGGGAAACGTTGGGGGATCCACGCAAGCCATACCTCATTGGACTCCCCAGGGTGTCTAGTTTTCAGAAATGTGTGGGTTTGATAGGTTTCCCTAGATGGCAGCGAGCCCGGGGCCAAAACACCAGGTCCCCCCCAAAACCAGGTAGTTTTGTTATAGGTAATTTTGAAGTCTCCACAGTACGATTTGGGCCATTTCTTGTTTCGGCCACTATGCCTACCCACACAAGTGAGGTACCATTTTTATCCGGAGACCTGGGGGAACGCTGGGTGGTAGGAAATTTGTGGATCCACGCAGATCCCAGAACTTTCCCACACAGAAATTTGAGAAAAAAGTGATTTTTTTTCAGCTAAATGTGAGGTTTGCAGGGGATTCTGGGTAGGAAAACGTTGGGGGACCCACGCAAGCCATAACTCGCTGGACTCCCCCGGGTATCTAGTTTTCAGAAATGTGTGGGTTTGGTAGGTTTCCCTAGATGGCCGCCGAGCCCGGGGCCAAAAACTCATGGGACCCCCCTTGCGATAGGTAATTTTGATGTCGCCTCAATAGGTTTTGGGCCCTTGCCTGTCGCGGGTACTTCACCCACCCACACAAGTGAGGTACCATTTTTATCGGGAGACCTGGGGGAACGCTGGGTGAGAGGAAATTTGTGGATCCACGCAGATTCCAGAACTTTCCACCACAGAAATATGAGGAAAATGTGTTTTTTTCAGCTAAATTTGAGGTTTGCAGGGGATTCTGGGTAGGAAAACGTTGGGGGACCCACGCAAGCCATACCTCGCTGGACTCCCCGGGTGTCCAGTTTTCAGAAATGTGTGGGTCCTAAGTTTCCCTAGATGGCCGCCGAGCCCGGGGCCAAAAACTCATGGGACCCCCCTTGCAAAACCAGGTTGTTTTGTGATAGGTAATTTTGATGTCGCCTCAATAGGTTTTGGGCCCTTGCCTGTCGCGGGTACTAGACCCACCCACACAAGTGAGGTACCATTTTTATCGGGAGACCGGGGGGAACGCGGGGTGGGTAGAATTTTGTGGATCCACGCAGATTCCAGAACTTTCCACCACAGAAATGTGAGGAAAATGTGTTTTTTTTTACAAATGTTTAGGTTTGCAAGGAATTCTGCGTAACGGAACCTGGTGAGAGCCAGTCAAGTCACCCCATCCTGGATTCCCCTGGGTGTCTAGTTTAAAAAAATGTATAGGTTTCCCTCGGTGGTGGCAGAGCTAGGGTTCAAAATCTACAGCTAGGCACTTTGCAAAAAAAGGGTCAGTTTTCACTGTGAAAATGTGGTGTGTCCACGTTGCGTTTTGGGCCGTTTCCTGTCGCGGGCACTAGGCCTACCCACACAAGTGAGGTACCATTTTTCTCGGAAGACTTTGGGGGAACGCGGGGTGGGTGGAATTTTGTGGATCCACGCAGATTCCAGAACTTTCCACCACAGAAATGTGAGGAAAGTGTTTTTTTGGACAAATTTTTAGGTTTGCAAGGGATTCTGGGTAACAGAACCTGGTGAGAGCCAGTCAAGTCACCCCATCCTGGATTCCCCTGGGTGTCTAGTTTTCAAAAATGTATAGGTTTGCTAGGTTTCCCTAGGTGCCGGCAGAGCAGGGTTCAAAATCTACAGCTAGGCACTTTGCAAAAAAAGGGTCCGTTTTCACTGTAAAATTAAAGTGTGTCCACGTTGCGTTTTGAGCCGTTTCCTGTCGCGGGCACTAGGCCTACCCACACAAGCGAGGTACCATTTTTATCGGGAGACTTAGGGTAACACAGAATTGTAGAGTAACTGTTATTACCTATTGACTTTCGATGCATTTCTGCCTTCCAAATAAAAGACAATGTGTAAAAAAGAAGTCATTTTGAAAAATGACCTATAATTCTCATGCTAGTATGGGTACTCACAATTTCGGAAATGTGCAAATATCTACTGTTTCGAAACTCTATATTTTGTTTCAATTTCAGAAATACATAGGTGTCTTTCATACCGATTTTTCCTTGTATATATTTTCCCAAATTAATTGCTGTATACCCGGTACATAATAAAAAACCATTGCAAGATGCTGCTCAGTTATTGCCTCTGGGTTCGTCGGGTTCTTGGTGAACCTACAAGTCCTATATATCCCCACAACTAGAAAGGTCCAGCGGATGTAACGGTATATTGCTTTCAAACAGCTGTCACAATTAGAAGAAGTTACAGGTGAAAACGTTGGCACAAATGGCTGTTTTTTTCAACTAATTTTCAATTTTTCCTATATTCAACTGTTAGTTTCTATAAAGAAACCTTGAAGGATCTACACAAATGACCTCTTGCTGAATTCAGAATTTTGTCTACTTTTCTAAAATGTATAGCTTTCCAGGATCCATTATTGCTTTCATACCCATTTCTACCATTAACTGGAAGGTTGAAAGCACAAAAAATAGCAAAAATAGGCTATATCCCAGTAAAATGCCAAAACTGTGTAAAAAATGTTGGTTTTCTGACAAAAGTCTGTCAGTCCCTAAAAGCTGGGAAAATGGTGATTTCAGCCCCACAAACCCTCTGTTGATACCATTTGCAGGGAAAAAACCAGACGCTTTCATTTGCAGCACTTTTTTCCCATTTCTCCCCCAAAAAACAAAATTTAGCTGTATTTTGGCTAATTTCTGGGTCCCCTCCAGGGGAATCCACAAACCCTGGGTACCTTTAGAATCCCCATGATGTTGGAAGAAAAGGACGCAAATTTGGTGCGGATACCTTATGTGGTCAAAAAGTTACAGGGGCCTAAGCACAAACTACTCCAAATAGCCAAAAAAAGGCTTAGCACAAGGGGGGGGGGAAAGGCCTAGCAGCGAAGGGGTTAAAACTGCAACCACGACTCCTCCATTGGGCACGCAACTGTGTTTCTATGCTGCACACAGCCTCCGTGGGGTTCCTGGGTATTTACCTGTGGGGGTGGGGGGGTTCCTTGTGTCCCCAGCTCCTCTGAGTCTTCTGGTCCAAGTCCCATTCTCCTTCGCAGTTCACATTCCACTTTCTTAGTATATGGTTTGGTCTTCCCCAGGAGACCAGTGTATGTTTGTGCTTGTTAGACTTGGCTTTTTCAGCGGGTCTACTCCCAGACGTTTTGCTTTATGGCCTCCTGTTTTTTACCTTGTTTTTGCTGGTTTTAGGACTCTGGGCACTTTACCACTTCTATTCAGTGCTAAAGTGCATATGCTTTCCATGTAAATTGTGTTTATGGATTGCTGTTTCCATGATTGGGTTATTTAATTTACTACTAAGTCCCTAGTACAGAGCACTGTGTGTGCCCAGGGCCTGTAAATCAAATGTTGTTCCCTCTTGAGACCAGTGTATATTCGTGCTACTTACCTGATTATTTTGAAGTATTCTTGTGTGTATGGTTGATATCTCTGGGCAGGAGATATAGCAATGTGCTAGTGATTGTGTTGTGTAATAACCAGACATCTTTTTATAAAACAGTGTGTGGTTCTTTTACATCTAATCTACACTGTCGATTAAATGTGGTAAAACAAGCTGCTTTACACTCCTTCAAGATAAGCCTGAAGGCTGCTCTTCACAGCTACCACTTTGAGAGCTTTCTATGGTTATCAAAGACCACTAAAATCACCATAAGGGTTGCCTGGATTAGTGCAAGGTGCATCACTCCTGATATAGGGAACCATATACTAAAACACACAAGATGATGGACGGAATGTTGCACATTGGCAAACATTCACCCCCAGTCACAGATCTGGGTTTAATCCATTGTTATTTTGCTTCACCACGCCACCCCAGTTCAGACATAGCCATATGCAAATCAGTCTTGACCCTGTGCCTCATGGGAACAGTCCAGACCGAACTGCCAAGCCATGTCTTCCCTGGACCGGAATCAAGCATCCTAGGACCGGTTTCGGGCTATCAGCCCTCATCAGCCAGGATAGCTTGACTCCAGTGGCGTAGTGAGCACGGGACCCACGTCTGGGCATGCCCTTCCCACTGACTGGGGGTGAATGTTTGCCAATGTGCAGCATTCCGTCCATCATCTTGTGTGTTTTGCATTTCGCCCTATGTGGGAAGGGTATGCCCAGACGTGGGTCCCGTGCTCACCGCGCCACTGGAGTCAAGCTATCCTGGCTGATGAAGGCTGATAGCCTGAAACCGGTCCTAGGATGCTTGATTCCGGTCCAGGGAAGACATGGCTTGGCAGTTCGGTCTGGACTGTTCCCATGAGGCACAGGGTCAAGACTGATTTGCATATGGCTATGTCTGAACTGGGGTGGCGTGGTGAAGCAAAATAACGATGGATTAAACCCAGATCTGTGACTGGGGGTGAATGTTTGCCAATGTGCAGCATTCCGTCCATCATCTTGTGTGTTTTGTTAACCATATACTAAGCCAGCCTCCTACACAAACTCATCGATATCAAACACGATACTGCTACTACTCTGCCTGTAGGGAATACTGCTCAATAGCCTTTCCCTACATTCCCCCATGCTAATCCAATGCGAAAAGCAGGCTTGTCATACCGAACACACCACCTGGTGTCATTCACGACCTTTGCATGTAACGCACAAACGTGCATGCCCTACCTCTTCCCAACACAAACGTGCATGCCCTACCTCTTCCCAACACTGCACCCAGTCCCCAGGGAGAACTCTGATATAGCAAGACATGCAGAACCTTGGCACGTTAGTTTTTTAAATGCCAACCCGAGTAACAGTAGCCTGTGCACACAGGCCTCACCAGAGCAAACCTGTGGCACAATAAATGAACAAACTCCGTGGACGCACACCCAGTGCTGCAGGCCCACAGAGGAGCATTTGAGATACATGCCCTGGGTATATGTCTTACCCCTCGACAAGGGAAGAACAGCTAACTCGAATCAGCCAATCATGTAAATGACAAGCACAGTGCTGAGGCACTGAATGGCAGCGTCAAACATGCTCAAAGTCCTAAGGCTAGCAAAACAAGGTACAAACATGAGGTCGGTAGCCAAAGAGGGGAGACCACGCTAAAAGATGCCAGGTCTAACACTCACCATTGTACGTGAAAGACAAGTATAAGACATGTAACGTAAAGTAATATAAAGTGTAATACTTGAATAAGTGGTAATATATGTATTTTAGATTTGTAGTTATATCTATCAAACCAGCTTCTTGCTTTCAACCTCCAGAGAAGGATTTGGGAGTATCTTACAAGACCAGCAAAAAACACCACAAAAGCAACTAATGCAACCGACTTCATGGACGTCATGACTCCTGTAGCTGACTCGCAGGTAGGAAGGGTGGTCTCTAGTGTTAAAGGGTTACTACACTTGGGTGGGGCAAACCTTCAAACGCTTAGATAATTCCTACACCTTTTCTTATCTTACAGGTCCACAACTACGTAAGGGCATCAAAGACGTCGCCCAGCCCACCAGGCCCTCTTCCCTGGCCCTTACCAATCTCCTTTGTGGGAATTCATTTACACAGGCAGAAATGTAGGGTGAGTGGCGTTGGGTCCATATCGTCCCTGCAAATCAGACAATGCAGGCAATCAGGTAAGCACGCACTGTTGATATCTGACACACCCTTGGTGCGGACTTCATCCTGAATGGAAGGACTGCAAACTGAAAATACTGATTTACTACTGCAAACCTTATACACTTCTATACGGATATGAATTTTCTAAATATATAGCTACCATATACTCTTTTGGCAACTCAATAGGAATGATTTTCTGTAGATTGTCCATCTTGAAATGTACTGTTTTTATCCACTTGTTGACTATTCAGATTCAGAACGGATCTGAAGGCTCATGAGGACTTCTTTACAAATAAGATAATAGAATAAAACCCACGACTTCCCTTCTTCCTGGGAACCGGTACTATTGCTCTTTTTTCTAGCAATTTACGCATACCTCCCATCAAAGCCAAGGTTTTTTCTTTGTTCTTCGGAATAAGAGTAAGGATGCTTCATGAGTTTGGATGTATGGATTCAAATTCGATCACATACCCTATGTTAATGATATTCAGAACCCATTGATCGAGAACTTTCTTTTCACATTCTTGAAGAAACATTTTCAGCCGGCCCTCAGCTGGAAACATCTCTTTCTCAGCATAATTAGGAATTTGGCTGTTTCTGACTGAGCTTGATGTTGAAGGTTCTGAACCCTTTTCCTTTTTCTTAGGCTGGCAAGGCTTTCTGCATAATGACTCTTCCTCCTTTCCTCATAACTTCTTACCCTTATAGCCAAAGCGTGCTTCCTCTCTTTGAAAGCATTTGTTACTGTTTGTTCCTGCTGGACCTCAAACAATGTTTTGCCTTCAAAGGGGATATTCAATAATGCTGACCTTTCTGTTGCCTCCACCTTCCAATCCCTCAGCCACATATGTCTTCTGGTTAAGACAGAGGAACCTGTTGCTAGAGCTGCAGATCTTACAGAATCGCAGGGAACATTCAACATGAATTGCGCTTGTTGGTCCATATTAACTAGTAACTCAGAACAATCTTGTTCCTCCTGCATGGCAACTGCCAGTTTTTCAAAATCCCTCACTAAGGACTGAGCTGTATAGGCGGCAAATGTTCCAGTTCTTAACATTAACAACTTCAAGAGCTTTTTTCCCATCGCCTTCTCTATTCTTTTATCCACCTGATCCTTTGGGTGCACGCCTCTGGGATGACTGAAGTGTGGGCAATGAGGGTCGCGATCATTGCATCAATCTTAATAGAATCAGGAAGATTTTCCTCTGCCTCCTTCAACATGTGCATCTGCTGGATAACTCCAGGGACACTCAGATGTTCCTGATCCTTTCATTCATGGAGAATTAGAGTCTTAATTTTCTCGCAAAGAGGCATGGAAAGAGTTGAAAGTATTGAACACTGTGGAAACAGTTCTTCAGTTTCCGGGGAGAGGTCTACCTCCAGAAAACCCAGGTTACGTCTCACATGATCCAATACTTGGCTGACATCTTCTCTGCGTATATATTTGCCACCAACCACAGAACTTGTGCCTGGTTAGGCGTCTGGAGCAGAAGAATCATTGTTGTTCTTATTCTTTCACCTACTTCCTGTTACAGCCTTTGTGACTGATTCTTCAATCGATGCATGCACCTCATCAGCAGAAATAACCTTATCTTCATGATCTTCCTTCTTTTCTTTAGAATGCCTGGAGTTGTTTCTGTGACTCCGATTCACCTCTTTTCTAGAAGAGGAATCAGAGGAGCAATATCTTCTCTTAGATAGCTTTCAATCCATGTTTCAGTAGAACAGTGAAAGGGAAAACCAACCTCCTTTAGTATTCACCACATAACCAGGAACTAACCAATGCCCTGAAAGGTCACTAATCACATCCAGACACATTTGGTTTAATAAAAGAAGAGCTACAAAATTATCCCCTTCTCTCTTTACTCTTTTTTTAACCAGTTCAAACCGACCAATGAAGGTGTGTCAAGATGGATGCCCGTCTTTTTAATCAACAGACTGTAATGTTGCTATGAGATGCAAAGCAACCGCTGACTTCTTTCCAATTAATCCCCTAATGAGGCCAGCGATGAAAGCAGGAAGAGGAGAAGAGCACGTTCAGACCAGAGAATCTTCCATCTGGTGAGAATCTTAATACATCATGGAAGAGGTGCGCATACACTGTATAACACGCTAGTCCCACAGCCATGCCAGTGCATATCAGCAATAAATGTGCTTGACAATAAACTCTTTTGCAGGTGGCCTCCCGACTCCTCTATAGGCATGTCGCCTGCACTGGGACTTCAATCATGAAAAAAACTTCGTAGAAGTCACTGGAAGCATTAAGCGACAAAGAAACGTTGCAGCCTGTGCCCCGCACTCCGCTGACCTGCCAATGGAGACAAAAAAGAATAGGCAGAGTACGGTAAGGAGCCATATAAACATGTTGTGGAGGGAGGAGTGCGTGTTTGGCAGTTTTTGTTGAGAGATTGGGCTTACTATAACCAATCTGTGAAAGCACAGGCGCATCCCTTTGTAATGAGAGGAAGGAGTAGGGGGACTGAGGTAATGGGTAAGCAAAGTAAGAGTATTAGCATAAAACCAATTACACTTTGCTGTAAGTAACATTCAAGTGTAATAGTAGAGGAAAGTTCTTTTGAAATCATTGTATTGCTGAAGGAATGGAATCATTGCAAAGCCATACAGTTTCAATAATCTATTGTTTCACTGTAGGAAACCCACCTTTTCTGCGTAATCACCTCATCTGGCTTTAGATCTATATGCAGTTTACCCTTGCAAACCAGGAGTAAAGTGCCTGTGTTCCCAATTCAACCACGGTTAAATTGGATTATTCCTGACTGGCATATTTAACTTGCCTTTAAATTCATGATATACGATGTACAAAATGCCCCCAATGCCTGGAAGTTAAATGCCACTTGTGGCATCTACTACAGTGGCAGTACAAACACGTCTTCAGGCTTATCCTGTGTAGCCAGGCTACTGCAGTGCAGAACCTGCAGTGTTGAGCTGTCAAAATAACCCCTTTTGACAAGTAAAGACCTCACATTTAAATATTAGTAAGTCACCCCTACATAGGGCTTGTAGCCCTGAAGTCACAGTGCATGGTATTTGGAAGCGGGGCAGGTAGAAAATGAATATTACCATGTACCTACTGTGACATTTTACCATGTATCTACTTTCATTGTGGCAGGCCTAGCTGTCCTACACAGAAAACCAGAGTGCAGAAGAAAATGCTAATATTGTATCTTTAGAATGGGAACACCTAGAAAAATAGTTTTACAACTATTTTAATACTTATTAAAAATCAAATTCAATGGTGAGGTCAGAATGTTACGGAAAAGTACCTTTAACAAAGTTACCTTTTCTCTGCCTGACGTTCCTGGATGCTTATTTGCCTCAGCTCCCCAGCAACTCCCAGCTTGTGGTCAGCACTTGAAGACGTGTGAAATTGCTTTCAGGAGTACTCAATAGGCTGACCTGAATGGGCTCCTCTGAGCTCGATAGATTATGCAGGGTGGGGCCTGTGGGCATTCTGTTGAAACCACAGTGTCAAATCCTGCCTAACAGGTCTGTGGAGCTGCATGTAACACGTTGGCACACTTGCAAGGCAGAGAATGAGATGCCAGACCATTTTAGAGTATCCCCTGTCTGGTTGCGAAAGGACCCTGATTTTTTCCTACCAGATTTCTGTCTCTAGGTTTGTTGTGGATACAGTGGCTGCTTCAAATTGGATTTTAGTGTTAGATGTGGGAGGACACTACCATTACTCAAGGATATTCTCCGACACACCCACAATCCTCAAGTTTAGCGTGGTCGAAGAATTTCCTCATCTTGAAAATGCCCCGACACAAGACATTTTATGTCTGTTTGCATTTAGGCAAACAGGAATTATTGGAATAGTGGGTAGGGTTGCACCCAGGAACTTCCACCCCATTAGGTAGGGCGTGCCTACTAGCTGGTGTTAAGTATAAACTCCCCCCCCTCCCGAAGTTACCTGGAGAGAACACTTTCTGACCTGCAGAAGATTATAAGTGGATGGGACCTTGCTGCGTATAACGTGAGAGGAGCCCTGAAGGACTGCAGTTGCTCTCCCTTGCACTCAGGGCAAAGACGTGGACACCATGGGTCAGTTGGCTGATATCCTGTGTGACTACAGGGACATATCCTGCTGCAAGACCCCTTTTTCATGGAGTGACCAGTTGACCAGTAGCAACTAAACCTGGAGTGATCCTTGCAGGTAGCCTCTGCATAGTGAGTTCTGCCCCAGAGGTTCTGGGAGTCTGGGAAGTGACCCAGAGTAGCTGCTCCAGAATCCCTGGAAAGTTGTGACTAAAAGGACTAAGTCAGAAGTTAAATTATTTGACCAGGACAAACCAGGTTGGTGTATCTGACCCGCGCTACATCACGGTCTACCGCAACCATAAATTATCATTGGCGCTTAGTGCTTTTTGGCGCTATTTCTACTTAAAACTTTAAATATTAATATCTCTGGTTTTCTTTATTGGTTCTTTGTCAATTTAGTGTTATTTTTTTATTACATTTTACTTCATTTTTCTTGGAATTTTTATTGCTTGGTGTTTTGACTTTATTACTGTTTTGGTACTGCATAAATACTTTACACATTACCCTAAGTTAAGACTGTGTGCTCTGTGCCATAGCTACCAGTGGGTGAGCTGAGGGTGAATTAGTGAAGTTGAGGGTTCACCCAGACAAGAGTTGTAATTATTTCTTAAGGTGCGCAGTCGCCCACCTCTAATAATAATCTAATTTCTTTCAATAACAGTTAAAGAAGTTAGCACAGCAGAACACAACATTTCAATGCATTTAAAGCTGTGCACACAACTAACTTTCCAGTTTGAGTTTGTTTCCTCAACACTGCCTAGAGCTCTCACTTCACTTTACCTCTGCTCTGATGGTGTGGTGTGCTTCTGTTCCTCCCTCGCTGCTCAGACAGCTTCTCAAAACAGATCATATTGAATTTTCCTTTTACCTCTTTTCCAGTCTTTTTCTTTACATGAAACACAAGCTAAGCAATTTAAATAGACAGACAATGAAAAGTCAAATAACTTGTTTTCTTTCTTATTATAATGGATCACCTTAGTTTCAGTCTGGTTTTCAGCCTGGCCCCACTAGAGAGTGCCTTTATTGCCGAGTTGAGCTTCAGTCTTCACGCTCGTCATCAGTAATCATCCTCTATATCGGTAGCGTTGGATCTTTAAATTCCTTTCAATACTGTTTATAAGACTTATATTGTGTGTATGTTCTTTGGATGTTTCGGGTTTTGTTTCTTGTTTGAGTTCTCATTTATTTGGTCATTCTTTTTTCTTTTCTTGGAAAGCATTTATGTCCTCCTCATCCCCACCTCCCCCCGGTAGGGCCTAATGCAAGATTCTGTCATTGACCCTTCAATTTTAAACTCTATACTATTCTACTCTTCTATTAGGGTTTATGTTCCTTTCTATGCAAATGGCACTTAAGACTTCCTATAAAAGTTCACCGACTCGCTCCATGGTCCTCTCTATTACAATTTTCCTGCCATTAAAACACAGATGGCCTTGAATACTTCCCATTTAAGTTCTTCAAAAACTGAAATCTTAGGGGCCCATTACGATGGCGGGCGGAAGCACAACCGCCGTGCTGGCGGATGCAAAAAGCACCAGTTACCGCCGGCACGCAGCAGTCCACACGCCCGCCCAATTACGATGCGAAAAGCAGGCCAAACACCGCCGGCAAGCCAGCAACACCGTCCGCCATCAAAGTGCGCCCGTACACGTAGCGGCGCAGCCTAACTGACACACACCGTCCGACGAAACACGTCCCGCCCGGCGCATAAATTACGATGCCGCAAACAAACGGCTCCCACGGCCAAGAGATACCGTACGACAAACCGAAGCGGTAACACGGACGCCGAGCACGGACAACGAAAAGCGGCTCCCCGAGCATGAATCCAGCACTGCAGGCCGTCCCCATGCTCCTGCTGATGCACCACCAAGGACGCAACGTACCGCGGAGACGCAGGTAGGCACACACACAACAAGTGCACGCAAACAGCGCACACAGTGCAAGGGCGGAAAAGCGGACAACCCCCACCAGCGCGTGTACACAACACATCCACCATCGCATCCACATATGACACACAGGCCAAATCGTAACATCGCAGAACACATGTGTACACACCACCTGGGACTAGGAACCAACCACCCCGTCACGGCCCCAAAGCGCCGATGACGCCGCCACACATGCGCACAACGCAGAGGCCAACCGCAGCGCCATGCATGCGTCGCACACAGACACAGGGACACAACCAAGCAGCACACACATCAGCCCCACCCCGAACGCACATGACACGTGACAGGCCGGCCACAGACATGTCCCCAACGCCCAATCCACGGACAACACCCAACGCCACACAACCGACGCACACATGTCAGTGAAGACACGCAACAGCAGGACACACCCCAGTGTAACAAACATGGCGTAGCATACAGCGGCGGCAACACCAACTAGGAGAAGCAGGGTCCCCTTCGGGAAGAGGAACGCCAGTACCACACAGAAACACCCATACCACCCTGCACATATGAACAAGACATATAAAACGGAACACCAAAGAGCCCGGGGACCGACAACAGGTGGCCCAAGAATAACATCCACACACAAGGCCCAACGCAGAGCGGAAAGGCAGCCTGCCACCCACACAAGGGAGAGCAGACAGCACTGAATGACCTTCCATTCCAACTCCGAAACCACAGCCCTACGACAGAAGCCGGTGAATACAGCCATTGTCCAAGAATAGACCAACACAGGCATGCCGAGGAGACCGACCACACGGCAGATAGCGCATATCACAGAAGCACACAACGGACGGGGAAGAAAGAAGAAAACACTCCCCCATGTCGGCCACATGCAAGTTAATTGGAAGGAGTCACACAGCACTGACCTTGAACTGTCTGAGAAGCATGTGGGAAGAGGGCCCGTGTCCTCCAAACAAGCCAACAGAACACAAGTCCTGTCTCCCTACGACTACACAGAGCTCACAGCAACCCCGGAGCGTGCACATTGCAGACTGCACACACAGCCGGAGCACGCCACCTCAACGAACCGCTGCGAAATGGCAACCGCAACACACCTACCCAACTACGCCGAACAGCTCAAGCTGTACAAAACCAACCTGTGCCATACATTGGGATGCGATCTCCTGTCCCTGCTGAACGTAAGTTACCGACTGACTTACCGCATCACATTGTTCAGCTGCGTCATGCCCGTCTTCTACTGTCGGAGGTGTCCCTACCAGCATCCCGTCGAGATATGCCTCTCCAACCCGGCATGTCTGAAGGCGGACCTGCTACCACTACTCCTCCCTCTGGACGCACACGACAGGGCCTGCTCTGCCTATGGGGGCATGGCGTATGTGGCCAACATCGCACCCGCACTGAAATGGGACCACTGTGCCTCCACACGACGGATCATCGATAACAGCTACATCGAATGTCACCCAGCATGCCCCATCATGGTCCTCCAAGGGACAACCTACGAACAACACCTTGACAGCCACCATCCGCTTCATTGGCTGGCAAACATGTACACCACCAATGACATGGAAGCCCTGCTGGACG
Source organism: Calotriton arnoldi (assembly GCA_963921515.1). Classification (NCBI taxonomy): domain Eukaryota; kingdom Metazoa; phylum Chordata; class Amphibia; order Caudata; family Salamandridae; genus Calotriton; species Calotriton arnoldi. The sequence goes on along the minus strand of CAWUFW010022381.1, from coordinate 3,478 downwards.
GCATCGCATACCTGACAACCTGTAAATACGTCGGACCACAACGCAGGTTCCCCGAGTGACCTATGATGTCCAACCCCGCACCCATGCTTAGCTTCCGCACGGACTGGCCAGTCACCACCACAACAGCCATACCAAACGACCGGCAACTGTAACCACACCATCAACGACATCGCCATGACATCGGATATGACCTGGACATGCACACTGTTCCCCATCACATCCAGGAACACCGCATGCATCGTGGGAGGCAGTGGCATGGGCTCTGTGTATCGCACCCACATGGACGGAACTGCACGAACAACCAGGACACGACATGGATCCAGCGCCCATGGACACACACACCGCTCAGTGGACATGAATAGGTCGCCTGGAGTCTGTGGGTGCTGCACCCCTCCCACCCCCGCCCCGGGAATCCCATACCAGGACCTTTGCATGGACGACAAGTGCATACAACAACAACACGACCCCAGTGACTGTGACATGTCCAGTAACCACCACAGTGCAACAAGTGGCACGCCGCTGCATGCACGCAAGCACATGCCCTGATGTCATCTCACATGCACGCGTGCATGAGGAACAACCGCAGCAAACCTGTCACATGGAACTGAGATGGACTGTGCCCATGATGCCAAGCGGTCTGGTAGGCTACATGTATACCGTCTGTGTCAAAGTCCGCAGCTCCGCAGCTATACGTAAATGTACATTAGCACAGCCTTGGCCAAGCAGATGTCACTCTGAAGCCCACATCCCACATGCAACAGCCAATCACATGTAACCCCACTCCCTATCCCATTTGCAATCATGCTCAGTATATCCTCAACATGTATTCCGCTGCCAGTAGTGTCCACTATACTGCATCACAGAGGACAGAAGACTCAATATAATGTTTGAAACCAAAACTGTCTCCGCTGACTCATTTCACAAGTACGAATGAGAGAGGATGAGAGTATGTGAAGTACACGGCAGTCGTGACATGACCATGTAGTCCACTGGTATTGGATGTCAACGCAAATGAGTAGCACTACTGTGGAAGACACACATGTGTCGTGTGAAGTCGTATGGACGCAGTGCTCAGGTGGGTGGGTGCGACGGGTAGATGCGCACATGCCAAGTTGGAGCACGCCGTGTTGGGAGGGGTCATGAACAGTACACCACCGCTTCCCTGGGCATTGTGAGAGGACACCTGTCGGGGGGAGTGAACACGTGTGTGCACAGCAGCCGGGCACACGTACAAAGCGGTACCAGGCGCACCTCAGCCCACCCTCTGTGGACAAGCTGGATCCTGTCGTGCGCCCGCCATGCCCCTGACAAGGCACACACAGCCCCAGTCGACCAGGTGTAACCCCAACATAGTCAATCCGCACAGGCGATACAGGGCACGGGATGGCAGTGGAGCATGGTGTGTGAGAGGTCTCCTCGCGCTCCTCCTGGTCATATCACGCAGGCAATAGAACCTCAACGTCTAGCATGGCACAAGTCAGATGGAAGTGTAGGGGGACGCACCACAGCACGAGCAGCACTGACGTCATGGGAGGTGGCTCGCACCATCCCATCCATTGCCCATCATACCAACCACGCCACATGCCATTGCGACTAAGTGCAAGCGCGTGCGCCACCACCCCCGAGCCCTCCCCAGAGAGGCCAAAGAGTGAATGTGTGGGCCATCAGCCACAGACGGACGCGGCCTGGCCGCAAGGGCAGCCACAGCCACTGGGTGTCGCAGGTGGCGGATCCGGAAGGCGAAGACTGTGATGCATAGTCCATGCAGGCCGGGTCACCATTTGGGGCACCACGCAGGTGGACGGCGTCCCGCAACACATCATACCCTGAGACAGCCCACTCGTGCAACTGGACCCACACATACACTCCTTGCCCTCTCTGGTGCGAGCTTGGGGCTGCCTGTGCAAGCGCTAGCCTCGCAGGTGAGCATGCATATTGGGGGAGCGAGGGGAGGACATGAGGGCTGGGGCGAAGATGACTGTATCACTGTCAGTTAGTACAAGGGATGATCCAGATGTGGAAAGGAAGAGACGTGTCCCGTGTGTACTGCAACTAGTCGCCAATACAACTACCCCCCATGTCCGGAATGTAAGCCCGCACCTAGGCCCGCCCATCCGCCACATCGAACATACCACCAGCACGACAACCTTCCCATTCGAAACACTGACTGGGGGTGGCGACCAGTGTACAATCATGTGTAGCCTACCCACGCGTACATGTGGGCCCTCCATGATCCATGTCACCTGCGGCAAAGTCATGACATGCGCAATGAGGGAAGTGAGGAGAGCTGCCCGCCCCACGCGCAGAAGGTGCATCAGCTCCACAGACCCAGCAGCGAGTCCAGCAGGGGTCACATGTGCAGGGGCAGCTGTGCCTGGTGTGAAGGCACATGCATATAGACAGCACATCGACCAATGTGTAGTCTGCCCACATCTCACAGTCCATCATCATGCGGACATAGGAATTGAACACAGGGCAACACATCTTAGTGGGTGCACCCACCGTGACCAACAATGCGCAATCATCGACGTACCCGCCCTGTGCATGGCCCCCCACCCAACGGCGGCACATCCAGTGCCACCATCCCACACACACAAGCCTTCCACGGAACATGCTGTGTCCAATGGTCAGTACAGAGTCAGCGCCCATCTGGTGGATCCTGAACAGGAGACACATGCACACACATGCCAGCTCCCACTATGTACGACTGCCACCTGGCACGTGCAATGTAACCTCTCACCTGTGACGTGTGACTGCAAGCACACAGCCGTCTTGGCATGGGGCTGTCAATGTGGACACCTGTCAATGTTTCGGGAGGTGTGATCCGTACAGTGCTGTACATAGGGTGCAGTGCTGACACCTACTACTGTCTCATATCCCCTCGTGCCACAGGTCCCACTTGTTTTGGCCGCTCAGCCTGTGCCCACATCGTCAGTCGTCGTGTGCCATACTCATCCAGCCGCGGAAGCAGTTCCATGCTCAGCAGACATTCATGTTGCCGTGGCGTTGCCGCTTGACGGATATGCAGTCAGTCCCCATCAGCACGCCCCGCAAGTCATTGGGGCCTAGATCCCCATGTGCATGCACATGGCAGTGGTTTGTATCACTAGCCATTGCCATTGTTGGGAGACCTGTGTAAGTGTATTGTGGCCGTGCCGTCCCAGCTTGACAGCTGGGCTGTGGCTCCTGTGCTTACTCAGTCATGTCAGTGATGTGTATGCGAAATTGCCATGTGTCGTGTTGCTTTGACATGTGTCCTCTGCCATTGTCCCTAGGCGGAGACCGAACATTGACCGCCCATACCAATTGCTGGCGGACATGGACGATACAGAGGTTATTAGGATTTTTCGGCTGGACAGGCCAACCCTGCATCGACTGTGTGCCATGTTAGAACCCCATCTCCGTCCCCGCAGGGTGTATCCGACTGCTGTCACCCCCACGGCTAAGGTGATGGCCGCCATGCATTTCTTCGCCACTG
>CAWUFW010022380.1:0-97066 GCA_963921515.1 Calotriton arnoldi | reverse complement strand
CTCACTCATTCGTAGGTCTACACACACATTCACTCACTCAACCATACAGCTACTCATACACCCACTCACTAACTAATACAGTCACTGATATATCCACTCATATACCCATACAGCCACTCATACACTGTCAGACACTCATAGAGCTACTTACACACCTTCTCAATCACCCATTGAGTCAATCACACTGCCACTTACTCACCAATACAGTTATACACACACCAACTCGCTTATTCATACAGATACTAACACATACTCACCTATACAGTCACTGATACAAGCACACACTCACCCATACAGCCACTCTCACACATACAGTCACTTATATACTCCAACACTCACCTATACTGCCTTTCACATATGCAATTACTCACCCATATACCACTGACACATCCATTCACTCACCGACACAGCCATATGCACACTCAATCACCTATACAGCCCCTCACAGGCGCACTCAAGAACCCATGCAGCCAGTGATTCACCCACTCACTTATCCATGCAGGGAGTCACACACCCCCTCACCCACCCACACAGACACTCATACACCATACAGGTACTCTGGCTACCAATCAATAACCCATACAGCCACTCATATACCTACTCACCAACCCATGCAGCCACTTACACACCAACTGACAGACTGACACAGACATTCACACAAATTAATCACTCACCCATACATTCACTGAGACACATATAATCACTCACTTATAAAGTCAGTCGTACACCCACTAAATCATCCATACACTCATACACCCACCGATTGATTAATACACCTTGGTGTATATATTTAACACTCATAAACATTTTAGAAACACTCACAGTCACTGGATGATGTCATCAGTGATGTCATTTGAGATGTCATGAGTGATGTCATGAGTGATGTCACTGAACATGTCATGAGTGATGTAATATGTGAGGTCATAAGCAGTGCATTGCGGGGGCGCGAGTTAGTTAGCTCAGCTAACTATGTTCAATTTCTCTGTTTTTGTATGAGTGAAATGTCAGCCAACTATAACGTCCCTGTAACCTTTGTTTTTTTCAGTGAACAGCTAAGGTTTTTTTTTAATTCTATTTCCTAAATATAACAGCTGTGTAACCTTTGTTTTTTCAGTGAATTTCTAAGGTTTTTTAAATGCTAATTCCTCACTATAACTTACCTGTAACCTTTGTTTTTTTCAGTGAATTTCCATGGTTTTTTAAGTAGCAATGGTCTTTGCAGAATGCTGTGGAAAGGGGGCAAGGCCTCTGACCAGCTCTCAGAAATCCCGCTGAGTAGGACTTATAGAAAGTACCAGGAGGGCTTCTTGGTCCCCAAGGTCCTTTAGCATCCACGACTATTTTATTCCCCAACCAGTAGGGTGCCAGGAGACATGTTTGCAGAATTGTGCAGAAACAGGGTGTGGCCTCAGAACACCTCTTAGCAAACTGACTGTTTAGAACTTTCTGGAAGTACCAAGAGGGATACTAGGCCCCCAAATACCCTCAATAGCCAAGGGGACTTAATCCCCAACTAGTACTATGCCAGGAGGCACATTTGCAGAGTGATGCAGAAAGGACGTCCTTGATTATTGCACAGGTAGTGCCTGTATGATTCTTTGAGTGCCATTGCCAAGGACAGACTGTGAATACCAGGTGTTTTTGACAAAGTGTAAAACACATATATAGACATATTTGACATAGAGTTTTAGTGTAGGTATTTAGTAAGATACTAATAACGTTCCCCTTTGTATTCATTTGTCGAAATAACTACATCAAAAATGCATTTTCTTTCTTCACAGCAACACCGAAGGTCATACTGACATTAGTAGTCAAATGAAAAAGTGTAAAACAGATATATAGACATATTTTACACAAAGTTTGAGTCTAGCTGTTTAGTAACATATTGGTTTAACTTTATTTTAACAACATATTTGTAAAAAAACAAGTCTCAAAAAATAACTTTCAACATCTAAACACATGAACACAGCATAACTACCAAACAAAACTATCCATTGTTACCCAAACTTATGGGGAATCAAGAACTGCTGCAAAACTAGTGCAATGCACAATGTCTGACAAGACCCTCTCTAGAGGGACGAACAAAAAATATTCATGTGTGACAAAGTCCATGTTATACCATCTAAAGCAGAGTGAAGCTGGAGGATCATCTACTTCAGTGGCAGCAGCAACAATTCCTGGTCAGAAACTCCCTTCTGAGTTGCAGACTACTGCAACAGATAAGGCTACAGAGTTGTCAAGAATGTTGTTATAAGTGCTGGTAAGCAGTGTGTTACAGGTATTCACAATGCTGCCAAAATCATACATGTTTTCCCCCCCCTTTTATCTTTTTTGCACATTTCAAAAGAGGAGTTCAAGTGAGCAGCAAGAAGGCAATGCAAAGCTGTTGGACCCTCGACTTCAATAGCAGCACAACAATACCGAAGCAAAGAGTCCATTCAAAAGTCCAATCTTGACTTCAAGATTTGGCTCCACAGCTTTCCCTGATGGCATCATACTGCATGGATTGTGGAGTTGTAGTTAGTGCTGGAGAGAGGTCCATAACGGCCCTATGCAGTGCTGGAAAGAATAATAAATTATTATCTTACAAAATGGGCATCTAATATCTATCTGTTGTTCATTTTATTATCTTCCAATTTATTATAACACTACTTACTAGAATATGCGATGTTACATCGCATGCGCTGCAACGCATGCGATTACAACGCGGTCGTTACAACCACCGTGTTGTTACATCTCAAGCCATTACATCGCAAGTCCTTTCTATGACTTGCTGTAGGGGGCGCGCTGGACTTAGGAATAGTATAATTTACTATTCCAACTCCAGCGTGTGCAACAGTAGGGAAGGTGTTGGAATAGTAAATGATACTATTCCTTAGTTTAGCGCGCCCCCTACAGCAAGTCGTAGAAATGACTTGCAATGTAATGGCTTGCGTTGTAACAATGCGGTCGTTGTAACGACTGCGTTGTAATCGCATGCATTGTAGCGCATGCAATGTAAACGCTGTTTCCCCTTACATATAACTTGTCATATACACAAGTCAAATTATCCCTCTACAAATAAATACACAGCTAACTTTTGCCCGTTATCATAATTTACTTTTTCACTTTTAAAATATAACTCAACAGTCTGTGTTTAAATCTTCTAGTAAGTGCATCAACAACATATACAAACATACTCTGCTTTTTACAGAACACTCTATTCAATTTTGTAATCTCTTTTTTACAACTATCAACTGCAATATATGCGTCTTGTTCTGCAACTCCTCCTCTTAACAACTCTTCATTTTCCCTAGGATCCTGCTCAGGACCAAAGAAACAAAACTGCACATCACCAGAAACCTTTTCTACGCCTGCCACACTACCATGCAAAAGTGCTCGACTTATTTCTCCTAAACATAAAGCAAGAGTTTTCTCATAATACAGTCTCCTACCCAAAGTTTGCATTGTTGAGTAGTATAACTTATTTTGTGTTTTAAACTTTGCCTTGGAAAGATACATAGGAATTTTCTTAATATACCAATGTATTCCTGTCTAATATTAGAAACACTACTACAATTCCATTTGTATATAGTACCCTGACTACGCCTTCCGTGTACCTCTTCTGCAATGCCTTCTTCTACATTTCTAGATACCATCACCTCTTTTGCTATAGGACTACCGTTCTTCATTTGATAACATCGTCCTCTTTAATCAATAGCATGAACTAATTTGTTATGCTGGATATAGCTTTCTTCATTAAAGAAAGCCTCTGTACAAGAAGTATGTATCCATTGTCCGCTAAAAACTGTACAACCGTTACTTCTATTCACTAATCTTTTCTTCTGGTTTTGTCTCCTCATGCAAAACACTATTTTGTCAAGAGTCTTCATTCTATTTAGAATCAAAATGAAAAGCTTCCTCTTCAAAGCAAAGACCTTATCAACTACTCTCACAACTTGTTCTTTCTGTTTTACTACATCTCTCCTTCTTCTAAACTTTTTTAAACCGAACACTAAATTTACAAGGCTGTAACTATGCAACCATTATAACATTTGCGCAGAACCTATGCAGTCATCTAAACACCCACGTATAACCCATGCACACATTGAAATACTGAGGCACACGCGTGCACTAATGAAGCACTCAGGCTCTACTCATGCACTCATGTAATTATGTAGAGAGTACCATTGTAGTAAACCTATCACCCATATTGTCTAAAGACAACATATTCCTTAGTAAAACTTGTAAATACATGGGTTTGTGGTTGAATATATCAATACTCCCTGGATGATTGAATAAGTGCATAGGTAGCGCCTAGGTAATTCTGTGAGGATACAATTAGTGCCTAGATGATTCCCTGACTATGTCATAACTCCATGGGTCATTCCATATCTGCATACTTACTGCCTGCATGTTTGCATGAGTATACCATTAGTATCTGGGTGTTTGGATGACTGCATGAGCAGAGTCTGAATGATTAGACAAGTGCGTGACTAATGCTTTAATAATTCAATACATGCATAGATACTTGTAGGATGATTAAATGAGTGCAACTCTAGTACCTGAATGATTGCAAGAGTGCATACATAGTATATAGGTGACTTATACAATGCATGGATAGTGCATACATGATTGTTTAAGCCCATGCATAGCACCTAGCCTATTGGATGAGTGGATGAATAGTGTTTCAGCGATTGGATGCTGCCCATGTCTTTTTGGTTGACTGAACAGGTAGTGCCTGGATGCTTACATAACTACATGGGTAGTGCCCGGAGAATTGAATAAGTGCATCAGTACTGCCTACCTAATTAGATGAGTGCATGACTAGTGTCTGAGTGACTGCATGATTCCATTGTTAAAGCTTGAGAGATTGGATGTAAGTAAGTATACTGCTGGGGTGATTGTATTAGTGCAAAACTATTGGCTCAGTAATTAAATGACTGCATGGGTACTGAATGGGTGATAGGTTAACTACAATGGTATTCTCCATGTAATTACATGAGTGCCTGAGTAGAACCTGAGTGTTTCATCAGTGCACACGTGTGCCTCAGTATTTCATTGACCGCATGCGTTGTAAGTGGGTGTTTAGATGGCTGCATAGGTTCTACGCAAATGTAATAATTATTGCATAGTTACAGCCTAGTTAATTGCATATAACTCAATAGATAGTACCTAGGTGATTAGATGAATGTATTTGTAGTGCCTGCATACTTCAATGACTACATAATTTCTACCTGCCTCATTGCAAGAGTACATGGATAATTGAATAACTCCATGGATACTGAATCACTGATTTGATGACTGCCTGCGTAGTGGCTGGGAGATTCCATGAGTGCCTGAATACTGCCTGACTGAAAAAGTACCTTCATTGATGTTAGATACATAACAGTTGTCACTATTTCTCTGAATCATTGGTTATCTCCTTCTGTCAGTATCAAACTACCTGTTTTACTGTATACATGCTTTTCTTCTGAGCTATGTGTGAGTGAAATTGGGTATCGCACTTGATATATAATTGCATACATGGCCCTCCACAAGCATACATTGCTTTGATACTGAGCGTGCACATGCATCAGTAAGTTTCTAAAATAGAAAACAACATATTCACATTTTTCAAAGCACAAAACATTTTGCAAATTGCATATCTACATCATTTCTCAAATACTTCTTCTGCTTCTAAAACATATATTCAGCATATCTCAAACAAAAGTTACACTCGAAGTGAAGCTAGCACAGGAACTCTCGAGGCATTCTGCACTATTAATCCTTCTCAATTTTAAACAAACCATGTTTAAAGAAAAACACTACCCTCACCATATACATGAAATTTTCATCAGCCTTACTGAACATAGATCACGATGTAAACATATATGCGATTTCTTAATAGATGTACACCTTCAAGCCATCTTTCCCAAAATATATACCTCTCTGCATCTTTAAGCAAACTCAAAAGTTCCACCGTATATATAGCTATGTGCAAGCACAAAAACAATATGTCACCATTTAAACATATGCAAGGTGGTCATATAAGTTAAAAACCACATTGACAAACACTTCCCAATATATACCTAACAAGTATTACTTCTTTCTAATTCATATACAGGCAGACAACATGTTCTCAACTTTTATTTCTCACTACACTATTCCTGTTAAATATTGTTACTAAGAGTACTACAACTCCCAGAATGCAAATGGCAGATGTATCTATTCAGCACATGATGTTTAGACGCTTAAAACATTCTTAGTTCCTCATTGCAGCTTTCCACAAAATGATACTGTTATTTTTAAATAAAATACACAATGTAATAAACAGGCACTAATTCATTTTTTTCTTAGTTCCCAAAACATTCACCACTAACTTCTTAAACACATGCCCTCTAATAGATACAGTTCATCTCATATATTTTCTAATCACTGTGATACTCCTTTTAATCAAACTCCATATACATCTTCATTTCTAATGAACATTTTTTAAATAATTACAAAGTTATATACATACCACTGAATTCAGTTTGTAGATTGTATTGTTGTTTTAGCTCTTTCTGCATAGTTTGAACACTGTTAAGATTTGTAAAAACTAAGCACAAGAATGGTACACCACTCTCACACAAAGCAAGTCTAAAATGGCAACCTATTCAACTTTACACTCTATCATCATGAGAAAGGCAGAAAATGAAATCATGACTTTCATTTTAGACTACTGCATCTCGACTTGTGAATGGTTAGCATCTGTTAACCCTTTCCCTCTCTTTCAAAACAAGATTCCTGTTGGCGCGTTTTCGCGATGTTTTCATGATGATCGAAGAGAAATCGCGGAAAAAAAACGGGAGTTCAAACCGATATCTAGCTTCATTTTTCTGAAATTTAAATTCTACACAACAGTTTATTACATAGTCCTGAGTTGGAAATTAAAACTTGCCATTACTTACATTGTGTCATCACTCCTCAACTTAAAAAAAATGTTCTGTCTCTTTAACACCCTTCCCCCAATACAGTCTTAGCTCAGTGTACCTAGCAACCCAGTGGAACCAGTAGGTCACAAGTTCACAGCACATTCTAGAAGGAACATGCTGCTTCCAAATAAGAGACAGCAGGTGTGCCTTACTCCACACATTTAAAAGCATATCCATGTCTATATTACATTTATTTTCTTAAACAATAGCCAATAATAAGACTTCTTGCTAAGGCATCCAACACACTACCTAATTTTATTCACTTTCATGCTGACAGCATCCAATGAAATATATCTTTTTTTTTAAAAAAAAGCCCTCCATTTTAACTGCTTTTCCTTTGGAAAACTACCTCATTCAGCTCCTGCCTTCTCCTGACTACTATTGCTCCTTCACTTTAAAATGCTTAGAGTATGGATTGTAGGCTAAAGCTATATCTATTGGGCAAAATAGGCTGCAGAAAAGAGAGGTATTGACAGGGACTTGAATTTGCCAAATGTGCAGATTACTTGTTTTGCCCAGAGAGGGTTAAAGTTTCATCAGTTGCTGGCTTTGGTTAAATCCATTGTGGATTCCCTAACTCCTCACCTCATGATTGCGCACTGTGGTGGCAATGACCTAGGCACATTGACTGGGGTAGGGCTGGAAATCCTAATGATAGAAACCTTTGCAAAACTGATGTTGCTTTTCCCTCACACTGTCATGGTGTACTCTAATCTATGCCAAGGAAAGAAATGGAAGTGGTCAAATTAATTCTGTCCACAGATTGACAAAGCCAGGAAACATGTTAATAAAACAGTTTCTCCATAACTCAAAGACCATCGTATGGGCTGTATCTATAACAACAATCTGCGTTTTGACATGCATGAAATTAATAGAAATGATGGAGTGCACTTTACAGATGAAGGCAACAGGGTGTTTCTAAGTAACATGAAACTCTGCATCTGGTCTTATGTGCAGCAGCCATATAGAAACAACAAACACAACGGCTCTTGTCAGAGCCACCCTAGTACCTGAAATATTGTGAAGCATTTTTCTAAAGGTTTTTTTTTCCTTTAGTTTTTGTGAATCTTCGCAACAACATTGCGATCCCTGCGGACACATCGCAAAAACAGAAAACAAAAGCAGACATTCAATGGCCACCAACACACCCCAAAAAAATATGTAAAAAAATCCATTCTGAACATTGGCCTACACACAATACTATATACATACTTCTTTCAAAGCATGTTTAAATTCATATTTTTGTACTAAGTTTCTTTAAAAATCATCTTTCAGACATATTTCCTGTTTTCATGGTTATTTGGGAAGTTGAGATGGCGTCGTTAAGCGCGACGATCGCGCCTTTTCCCTCAAGTGAAAACCACATACATGGAACACATTACAGTATTTTACACACTAGAGGTTTATTATTATATACAGTCCAAACTCATGTTTTTCTAGTATATTTCTTGAACAACCATCTCTAAAACCTATTTTCTGTTTTCGCGGTGACTCCGGAGATTGCGAAGACGTCGCTCATTGCGGTCCCCGTGGATACGTCACGAAAGCAGAAAGCAAAAGCAGGATTTCAATGTCCACCACCACATTAAAAAATTCTAACTATATAATTAATTCTAACCATCACAGTAGATAACTCACTATATAAATAACTCTATTAAAACATTTATCAGAATCTCAATATCTCTATAAGAATGCGCATTAATGGTTCACCAATATTCGCAACAATGCCGTTAGTCGTGATGTCCCCGCAATGGTGCAAGGTGGGGGCCGCGCTGGCGGTCACGGCATCGTCATGAATATTGCTTACTATTAAAAAAATACATTTTGGACACATAACTTGTGTAACTAACACCTCCATTTCTCAACCATGGGGTCAGAGTATCTCCACCCTGACCCCATATGTAGGCTTTCACACAGATTTTCAGCGCCGAGAACCATTCCCGATAGATAAAATGGCGGCTGCAACTTTCTATTCAGGTTGAGTCCAGCCAATCAGAGCATTCCCGTTGGCGGATGCATTCGCGATTCATTGCGAAACCACTGCGAAATATCCACGGCCAGAGATATCAATATAATTTTAAACTTACATTTCTCAATAATTACTGAATGGATTTACACCAAATAAGTAAAAGGCACTTCCTTGAACCGACATCTACCTCCCTGCCAAATTTGGTGTAAGTCCATTCAGCGGCTCGAGCTGTAGAGGTGGCTAAAAGTTCCTATGGGAATTAACATTACAAATGCAACCTTATTTCGCGCCCTAAATTCTTGGTCCCCACTGCACGGATCACCCACAAACTTTCCCAATCAATAGTACCCATTGTGACACTTTTTTGGCAAAATTTCATGCAGATTGGTCAAACGATGCCAAAGTTATAGCCAAGTCAAAAAATGCTTTTCCTATGGAATCTAGGTCCTATCTATAACTACAGACTGGTGAATGCTATAGACATATATTACCTACCGGTGGTCGCCACTCAGTAGTTATAGTTCGGACCATATTTCCATAGAAAAAGTGTTTTTTGACTTGCCTATATCTTTTGCGCCGTTTGGTGAATCGTCACGATATTTTCCCAAAGAAGTGCTCCTGTGATTCTAGTTGTGCATAGAATAGAAAGTTTTGGGGTGATCCGTCAAGCGGGGGCTGAGAAAAAACGGGGGTAAAAAAGTGCATTTCCCATGTTAATTCCCATAGAGTCTTTAGACACGCCTGCAACCCGAACTGCTAGACGGAATTACACCAAATTTGGCAGAAAGGAAGATTTTGTTCTGGAGATCATGCTTTCTGTTATTTGGTGTACATCCTTTAAGTAGTTTTGGAGATATTAAAGGAAAACCAAATTTGTATATCTGGGCAGAGCCTAAGCACAGATCTCATGGAGGGATCTGATTGGCTGCCAACACTTCAACCAGGAAGTGTTGGCAGCCATCTTGGGACCAATATAAATGATAGCACGCCATTTTAATGCATTGTAGTGAATGACAGGTTTTGAGGGTCACAAAAACAAGATAACAGATTTTAGTTATAGTATAAATCATTTGTTGATGTTAACATACTAATTTTAGGAATTGTGGTATGTTCTATGGTGATCGTACTCTGTGGAAAGGCCTTCTGCTTAGATTTCATGAATCATGTTTGAGAGGAAACAGTTTTCTCATGATTTTCCCATAGAGGTTATGGAAGGTGCTCCAGAAACTTGAATGATAGCATATTATCTGTAAACTCACACTATCTTTATCAGCCATGTGAAAATGAAGTCTGACATTCTCAGTAAATCATGTACTTCCAACAGGAGCAGCCTGTCAATTCATTCCATTGTGTTCTACAGCAGCCTTTCAGAGTGTTCTAAAGAACAACTAGAGCACTAACAGTGTTACTTATGACGAAAGTATTATACAAGTGGAGCCATGTTGATTTAATCAAACTGGTAAAACTTAAAACATTTAATTTAGAAATTATGGTTAGCGCTGTAGATATTAAAATTAGGACACATTTTAAGTGAGTTCTCAATATCCTCCTCTTCTATTTCATAAAAAGATTCTGACATGCAGACTGAAACATGCACTTTCAACACCAGCAGCAGACTGACAGTTAACTCCCTGGTGATCAACAGCTTTACTACAGTGTTCTAATGAGCAACTATAGTGCTAAAAATCTGAATTTATGCCAAAAGCATGGCACATATGAACATCATCTTGATGAATCGAATTAGAAAACTGAAATCATTTTCTACTGAGGATACTGCAGTAAATGAGGAAATTAGGGAGCTACATAACAAATAAATCTCCCAAGATGGCCACCAGAGAAAAAAGCACCCACATATAGCACAAAAATCACCAAATGTTGCCCTAGTATAGCCCAATGACAGAAGTGAGATTCCACTCTGGCTGTGGAGAGTACCGCAGCTGGGGTGTAATCACCGCACTCGGGCGGAGATTCGCCCTGAGTGCGGACATAAAGATGCTACTCTTAAGTGCCTTTTGTGAATACTGACAGTCGTAAACTTAGACTTTTGGTCTAAGTTTACCTCTGTGAATACCTAAAAGTAATAAACTTAAACAAAAGTGTAAGTTTATCTTTGTGAATAGGGCCCTTAATTTTGTTTTTGTTTTTTGCAGTTTTATATAGTGCAAACTTGACCTGAAGATATAAGAGTGCTTTACATGAGCATCACTTACATTACACAAGGACATGCTCATTTTGGTTTTAGGCATGGGGAAATTAAGTGATTTGCCCAGAATCACACGATGTCGAGCTGACGCCGAAACTTGAACCTTGTTCCCCAGTTGCAAAGTCTGCAGCTCTGGCCATAATGCCAAATCTTGTACCTTAAGTGCAACATATAATCAAGTGATCAATAGATTTAAAAAAACATAAAGATAGCAAATTATTTAAAAGTGCTTTAATGCTATTTGAGAACTCAGAAAATATGTCCTCATTTTAGTTGTTTAGAGCACTAACCATAATTTCTATGGGAATAAGACCCTCTCAGGAAATAGGGTGCAGAGGCAACAAGCTCACCACGCTGTGCAGACGGGAGGGGCAGTGGCAGCACAATAGACCATGGAGGGCAGGGGAAAGGGAGGCAGGGGCAACAAACCAACCATGCAGTACAGGCAAGAGCGGCTGTTGCAATATCAAAGACCATTGAGGGCAGAAGGAAGAGGCAGTGGCAGTGCAACCATACATGCCAACAGACCTGCTTCATGCAGGAGACCTCTGATGTTTTAGAGCCCAAAGGGCATTATTTTATCTGTATCCTTCCTAAAATCTCCTCTTTTTCTGTGTAAGTCAATGGGGAAAATCAATTCCCCATGTTTTCTTTTTCAAAATCTCCCTCTTACCAAGTTCAAAATGTTGGCAAGTACGGTAAATTGGATCATGGAGGGCAGGAGGAATGGGGTAGGGACATGGACTCCAAACTGACCTTACAGGGCAAGTGGGAGGGGCTCTGCCAGCACAGAAGACCATGCATGGCAAGCGATAGGGCTAGTGGCAGCGCAACGGCCATGGTGGGCAAGAGGGAGGGGGAAGGGGCATGCAAAAAGGACCATGGAGGACAGAAGGGAGGGGTAGGGGCTGGACACAGACAAAAGAGGACAGGGGAAGGGGCTTCACAACAGATCATGCAGGGCAGACAGGAGGAGCAGTTGCAGCACAACAGAGCATAGCGGGCAGAAGGGAATGGCAGCAAAATGGACCATGGAGGACAGGAGAGAAGGGATAGGGGCTGGATTTTGGAAAGGCAGGTTGGAGGTGGCAGGGACAGGTGGCAGCCATCTGAACATGCTAGGCAGGTGGGGGCAGTGGTAGCTCAACAGAACACTCAGAGTAGATAAGAGGGTAGCAGGTCCATGAAATTTGGTAGGCAGAAAGGAGGGAGCAGGGGCATGGACACAGACATCAGAGGACAGTGGCAAGGGGAGTAAGGGCAGCAAGCTAAGCACAGAGGCTAAGCAGGAGGGCAATGCTGGGATATAGAATTGGGCAACGGAGGGTAGGAGGAGTGGACAGGGACATCAAGCTAAATGGAGGGCAGTGGCAGCACATCAGACTATGCAGGGCAGGAGGGAGGGGGCTGGTGCATGGACTCGGACAACTGAGGATAGGGAGGAGGTGGATGGGGCTGCAAGCTAACTGCTTAGGGCAGGTGGGAAGGGCAATGGCAGAATGGCCACACACTGCTGTAATGCAAGGAGGAGGGGGTAGGAACAGCAAGCTTGGGTGGGGGCAGCACAATGCCAGGCCAGGTCCTGCGTTCAACCTCCCCCCACTGTGCGTTGTGATGGGTATCTTACTTAACATTAAAAAACAGTAGAAATTCTGTGAAAAAAACCAAAGGTTACAGGGACATTATAGTCAGGAAATTGAATTTAAAAAAACCTTAGAAATTCACTGAAAAAACCAAAGGTTACAGGGACGTTATAGTTAGGTTCAGATTTCACTCATACAAAACCAGTGAAATTCAGAAGTTATAGTTGCCTCAGCAAACTATAACTTACGACCCCGCAATGCACTGCTTATGACCTCACATATTTCATCACTCATGATATGGTCAGTAACATCACTCATGACATCGCAAATGACATTACTGATGACATCATCCAGTAATTGTGAGTGTTTACTAAAAGTTTATGAGTGTTAAACATCTACACTAAGGTGCTACAAAAGAACCACATACTCTCAGATATACAAATGTTGTTTTCCTTTAGTATCTCCAAAACCACTGAATGGAATACACCACATAACAAACAGTATGATCTCTGGAACAAAATCTACCTTTCTGCCAAATTTGGCACAATTCCGTCCAGTGTTTCGGGCTGCAGGCGGGTCTAAAGACTCTATGGGAATTAACATGGGAAACGCACTTTTTTTGACCCCCCTCGTTTGCTCATCCCTTGCTGGATGGATCACCCTGAAACTTTCCATGCACAACTAGAATCGCCGGCACACTTTTTGGGGAAAATGTAATGAGGATTTGTCAGCTGGCACAAAAAATATAGGCAAGTGAAAAAAACGCTCAAAATTTCCTTGCCACCCAAAAGCCCATACCCACCCTAGACCCTAAAAATTCCCTTGCCTACCAAAACCCCATACCCACCTTACACCCTAAAAATTCCCTGGCCACCCTAAAACCTAACAAATCCCTTGCCACTCAAAAACCATACCCACCCTAAACCC
The DNA here is from genome assembly GCA_963921515.1 of Calotriton arnoldi. Classification (NCBI taxonomy): domain Eukaryota; kingdom Metazoa; phylum Chordata; class Amphibia; order Caudata; family Salamandridae; genus Calotriton; species Calotriton arnoldi. Next base: position 83,449 of record CAWUFW010022380.1, on the reverse strand, counting down.
TAAAAAATCCCTTGCCACCCAAAAAACCATACCCACCCTAAACCCTAAAAATTCCATTGCCACTCAAAAACCCATACTCACCCTAAACCCTAAAAAAACCTTATCACCCAAAAACCCACACCCACCCTAAAACCTAAAAATTCCCTTGCCACCCAAAAACCAAATACCCACCCTAAACCCTAAAAAATACCTTACCACCCAAAATCCCATACCCACCCTAAACCCTAAAAATTCCCTTGCCATCCAAAAACCCATACCTGCCCTAAACCCTAAAAAATCCCTTGCCACTCAGAAACCCATACCCACCTTAAATCCTAAAAACACCCCTACCCTAACATATAACTAAGGCAAATATGGTGGTCATTTTGAAATGTGGTTGGACATAACAAAACAATACATATTGCACTACTAGACACTGGGAATACAAGGTGCCCCCAATCAAAATGAAACACATTTGAACAGTTCAAACAAAATCTCATGACATTTGAACTCACAGCATGCTAGATGATGGAAACCCACATCAACAGTACACATGTCAAAAGTGTCCAGTCACTGATGAGAGTGTACATGGTGTTGCCCTATGCAACCCCAGTGGGCAAAGACAGTTGTAAAGAGGAATTTGTCCATGGGAAGTGAAGAGTTACTCAAATCTGTGACTATAATCATCCAGTAATTTAGTATAACAGGACATCCAATATTTAGGAGCTAGGTGTTCATGGTGTGCAACTGTAGGCCCATAATAGAAATGGTATGCATTTGAATGGTCTATGCAGGGTAGAAGGGGTAATCACAATTGCGCCCCAGTGCGCATAACTAGTCTGGATGGGGTAGGTGTGCGGCGAGCACATCACCTGTACCCCATAAACATAAGGAAACCATGAAACATATCAAGAGGTTAGGTCTAGGTTATGCATTGCAGCAAATAAACCATACTGTTTTACGTCAAACACCAAACACCATCGATATCAAATGTATTAGAAAAAAAATAGAAAATGAAAATAGAAGAAATAACAGAAAATATTGTCTTATCTCATCGGTTCCCACAGATGCATAGAAGAAGAGAAGGAAGTGACTCGACCCCACAGTCAGAAATAGGCAGAAATGTGCCCGGCAGTTATGCTGCATCAAAACGTAGCCCCCAACCCTGTGTGAAACTTAAAAACACATTAAAAAATCCGGTTTAAAACACTAACTATTAAGTGGACCAAAATAGCATCAGAAACTATCCCCAAAAGACTCCTATCCAGTTTTAGGTAAACCGAAATGGCAAAAAACTGTCATATCCCACACCATGAAATAGTGACAGAGCAAGACATTCTAGTGGACAATGGGTTTACAGCAGAAACTGCACTGGGTGAGACAACTCAAGGGGCAAAGCTGACAGGACAAGAGACTCCCACAATTGTGTCAAGGACCAGCTGGGCCAATGATTAGTCCCTCAGATGTACAGACAATTCCTCATCAGTATTGACGCCGTTTGGAATTTTGGTGTTACGTTTCAGAATGCATCCTAATTCCAAACATCTCAAAATTTGCGTGCAATTGCTATCTCTCGGAGACATGGGTACCCTGTCCAATGCAAAGTATCTCAGCAAAGCATTGTTGCCTTTTTGGAAAATAGCAAAGTGTCGGGCCACAGGATACTGCTTATCTAAGTTCTTAATGGCTGCTTTTGCTCGAACATTATCTTCTTGACGGGATGGGTGGTGCTGCCCACGTAGAGTTTGTTGCATGGGCAGATCATGGCATACACGCAAAAATCCGAATGACAATTTAGGAATTTGTTGATGTGTTGCTGGTACCTAATAATGGGGAGAAGTACTTCTAGCATTCAGGCTGAATTTAAAGCCCTTGCATTTGGTGCATATGTAAAAACCTTTGGATCATTCACCCGATCTGGTGCTACTGGAGACCACCTCATTTCTACTAAGGGGCCGATTCCGAACTCGGCCGGTAGGGCTCCGAATCGGATTCGGCTTAACCGGATCCGATTCGGAGCCCTATTTCCCGACCGATTCGTACGCGCGTCCGGGCGAGCGAGTACGATGCGAAATCGCCGACCGACTCGTCCGGGCGTCCCGACCGCTCCGACCGACTCGTTCCCGGGTCGAACCGCACCGCCCGACTCGCTCGGACACGACTCGCACCGCGCAATGGAGACGTTCCCCGGCCGGGTAAGTACGATGCGCGCCGTGAACAGTCCGACCGAGCCGCGCACTCCGGCTCGAAAGAGCAGTCGGAGCTGTACTTTGGGGGTCCGTGTCGGACCCCCCTGTACGCGTAGCTGCGCGAGTCGCACACAGGGGGGACCCATGGGTCCCCCCTACCTGTGCGTGTACGGCGCGAGTCGCTTCGCCGCGTACACGCTGTAGGGGGCACCCTTGTCCGCCTCGCACCCATTGAGTCAATGGGAGCCCGCGTACGCATTGTACGACAGGCTCCCATTGACTTCAATGGGAGTCCGACCGACTCGAGTCCGATGGCATACGTGCGCATCGTACTCGTTCGGTCGGGCTGCTAGGGTCCGATTCGGTCGGAAATCTCTCCGGGTCCGGCTCGGTCGGAGAGATTTCCGGCCAGAATCGGAATCGGCCCCTAAGTCTGCCCTTCAATGTGACTCCCCTCCCGAATGTGATGTTGGGCAGGCCTGAAGCTAGAAGTATATTTTTAGGGGGGCATGGCCCTCAGCTATGACCAAACATTAAAGCAGGTCTATATAGGTGCATTCTTTCCCAAATTCTGGTTGCACCACTAAATATCGTCCCCCAGAATATTGTGGTATAAGAATATTGAGGACAGAATATTGAAAGGTAAGTATATATGGGAAATTATAGATTTACTATTCCTAAATCCAAATCTACATACCTTAAAGATATATGTATCGCATACGTACATATATGTGCAGTAAGGGATAGAAAAATCTATACTTACCTGTAGGAATTTTAGATTTGTTATTCTGTACTCGATACTCTGTGCCTTCGATATTCTGGTACACATTGTGTGATTCTGTGTGAAGGAATGTGCAGCTTTTTGTAAGGTACATATTAAGGCACACTCAATCAACTTTTCACAATCCAACTTCACATTTTATCAATTAGATGGTATTTAAAGTAGAAAGGTGTAAAGTTGTAAAGTAGGCTGACTCACAGCTTTGTGTATTTTCTAAACTGTTCAAACTTTGTGCAATGCAAAGCTTATCAAGCTCTTTTAAAAAAAAAAAAAGCTGGCCCCAGCTCAGAGCCCCTCCTACACCGCTTGTGGTAGATGTTCAGCCTCCACACTCAAAATTGTTTTGCTGTAAAATGTCCTGCCAGGGATATTATACATCAGGAAATCATCACACCTGGAAGGCCCAAAAGGATAAACCTTACCTCACGTAAATCTAGGAAATATCGTCGGATTTGTAAAGTGTAGAATTTCCTAATTCTGAGGTGAAGTTTTAATTTAACTTGCGACTAATTTACACTAACTTTACAGATAACTTGGAGCATATTCATCAAGAGATTTTTGGGAAACTAGTGCCAAACAGTGTGTTTTAAACATTTTAGGGCTGCAACAATGGTGAAAACTGAATAGAATTTAAATGTAATTTTACACTGGATGTTGAGACGGTCCCACAATGAATTTCACTATAAGGTTGTGACAAAAGATGAATAGTTAAATTATATTTGATCAAAAGCAATAGTCAAAACTGCATGGACTTGAAGCAGTCATCTGACACTGGCATGCACTCCTCATAGATACAAGCAGGTTGTGCAAAATGTGTTGTACAAAAGGAGACCTTTGTTAGACGTCCACCAGCAAGACAAGTAGGCATGGTAAAGGTTAGGTGGTTGTATGAGCCTTAGATGGGTCCATTTGAGGCCTGTGGCCTAGCTGAGGACACCAGTTCCATCTCTAGTGAGAGGATCCAAGGATTATCAGGCAGCAACACTGCCTCTAATGTTCTGAGCGGTGCTTTCATTGTTTGAATCTATGATCCTGCTCTGCAATAACTTATCTGTTTGATGCTCCTTGCATGGTGAATCCCAGTTGGATGCTACAGAGTTGTCCACTTCCATAACTATGGGCATTCTCCTCTTTTTCACATGTAGTAGACTTCTTGCATGGAACCCTCAAGTATGCGGCTAACATTGCTTGACCATGCACTTTTTTGAGTGGTGAATGTAAAAAACATGGAAGCCTGCCATTTCTACTTGAAATGTGAAACAATTCCTTGCAAAAGTATTGTTCGGCATTACTACAGGTCCAGATAAAAGTCAAGCTTCATGTTATGAAAAAGTTAAGAGACTGCGATATTTAAAGGTACACTAGAAAGCCAAATCACTTCCTGAAGAGAACATAAACTTCTCAGCAAGTAGGTTGTCCTTTCTAGCGTCTATTGCAGCAAATGTAGACATGGCTGATATGCCTTAAAAAGAGAAAGTGTCAGCACTTCTCACCAAGAGCATATAATGGGTGCCATTGTTAATTAATTCGCAAAAAGAAATGGGGATCAAGTACCAAGGGTTAGCCTTTATTTGGATTTTAAAGACCAAAAGGCAAGGTGATTTCTTGAATCTTACACTAAGATCTCTTCTATAAAATAAAATGCAGAATTGTGCTTGAAAACCACATTGAGCCAGGTGAATTGACCAAAACATAAGCTACAAATTCCACTTACAATCTCCAATCACCATTTCTCTACATGCACCTAGCTCTCATTTTATTCATTTAAGCTCTCTCTTACATTCTCTATTCTGTCCTAATCTCTGTCGTAACTGCCTCGCTCAACCTTTTCCCCATTATCCCATTCTGTTTGCTGCTGCGTCTATCTTTCCATTTTCGTTTCTTATTCTCTCTCGCTTGCTTTTCTATTTACTCTTGTTTCTTTCTTTCAATCTTCTCTCCTTTTCTAGAACTTACTCTCCCTATTTTTTCTTCTATCTTCTTTGTACTTCTCAATATTTGTTATTCTCTCTCTAGCTCTAGCCCTCTTCTCCCTGGACCATGTATGGCAACTGAAACTGTCTCTTGGCTGTGCATGACTTTTAGCAGCACCTGCCACCTTTCTTTAACCACTGTGCTTTCCACTGTTCCCCATTACCAGAAGACTACAATCCTGGGGGCCTCCTGGAACTAGAGAAGTCCCCTGCGACCATGGAACAAAGAAGATAGTGTAATATGGCCATCATATCCCTGCAGCTCGTTGTCAGTTCTTGTTGGACAGGACATCAGGCTCCATGGATTTTATGGGTTTTAACTGCTTTAGGGCAGATGATGACCCATTGACATCCACCAAACTACCTTCATTTTCTTCTCCGAAATCAAGTCAGAATTTAGGGAAATGCTTACCACATGTTCCGAGTTCGATTTTTTGTTTTGCTGTATTGCGTAGCATGCTGTGCGCACTGACGTTACACAGCAAAACAAGAGTTAAAGTAGACTGCACTAATGGAGGCTATGGGGATCCACACATGCCCTACCACACAACTCCCAATAACAATAGTACCGCACTTTTGTGACTGAGCTGTCCCCCGTGAAAGGACAGGCTCTCAAATGCCCCTAGGACACACGGAAACATCAAGATTTTGCTTTGCATATTTTGGTATTGTGGGTAGCTGTGGTATTTAGGCCAGGGCTCATTTGGCATCTAGGAAAACCTGCCAGGGCCACACATTTCTGAAAACAAGGTACCTAAGGTAGTCTGGGGAGTTTTAGCTTCTGTAGATCCCAATACCTTTTCTCTGTGCCGTAGCCTCGGGAGGGGGGGGATATTTGAGGGCCGGGCCAGCCCAAATTAACCTTTGGCCCCACCAAATGACTGAGGCAGCTGGCACAGTATAGAGGTGCGGGTGTTCAGAAGGTAATTGAGCAATAAAAATGCCTTTGCATTTTGTTTTTATCTTGTTACATTTGCTGCGTGTTACAAGACAGGTTAAATGTCAGGCTATGTCATCTGAAAATCGCTGTCTATTCCTTTAAGTGGAGATGGTGTTTAATTTCTTTCTTTGACTGCAAAGTGAGAGGATTATGCAAAGTGAACTAAGTGACAATATTGCTGGGGTATAGGCAGGACTAATGGAATTATTAGTGGGGAGACTAAATTCAGAGGCAATGTTGTCTAAATTGTGTGGCAAAAAACACAAATTATGCGGCTCATTGTGGCACATTTTGTGACAATTCCACTTCAATATTTTGTCATTTTAACACATGTAAGCACTGTCAGGACAAAGGTTTCACTTCATTAGTACCAGTTCCACATTCAAATACAGCTATAAGTAACTGAAAGGTAACCAGTCAACCTTTGCGAAGGACCTTTCATTGCGCTGCAGCACGTGTTGCAGCATTTTTAGTCATTTTTGATCTGCCCAGCCTCCCACTCTCTGGCTGAGCGCTGTTCCACAGCGTTCAAACCAATCACAACGCTGCATTGCAGTGTTGTGATTGGCTATGGGGAGGCTGGGAGCCAGGTGCTTCCTGCCCTGCGGGCGAAGGGACTGAGAGGAGGAGGAGGTGGCTGAAGCGGCAGAGGGGTAAGTTTATTTTATTTTATTTTCACTCCATCCCCCCTCCCCCCTCACCTGCGACCCGCCGCCCCACCGCTGGTTAATACCATCTGCCACTGCATACCACACAGTGTTCCTACACTTCCCTCAATAACAATAGCACCCCACTTTTGTGTCTGAGCTGTCACCCATGAAAGACACAAGGAAACATCAAGATTTTGCCTTGCATATTTTGGTAGTGTGGGCAGCTGTGGTATTTAGGTCAGAGCTCATTCGGCATCCAGTAAAACCTGCCGGGGCCACACATTTCTGAAATAAGGTAACTAGGGTAGTCTGGGTGGTTTAGCTTGCATAGATCCCAACACCTTTTCTTACACCTAATGCCTTGCAAACACCAAAATTTGGCTAAATCATAGATTTTCCTCGTATTTTTGTGCAGGAAAATTCCAGTATCTGTGAGAATCCACAAAATTCCTATCACCCAGCATTTCCATGTTCCTCCCATTAAAAATGCTACCCCAAATGTTCTCCAAATATTGTGCATTTAGTACATGACTTTTATAGGACCTCATAACAGCAATGTATGGGCTATGACCATAGTTTAGATAAAGGTAAAGCAGAATTTCAGTCAATAAATTTCAAAAATCAGATGCATACTACACAGATTGTACATTATAATATAGAAAACTCACAAAATGTTAGTCAATGTTCTGCGGAGCTGTGTAGAGAGGTCAATTATAATACAAATGCTTTCCGCCTTAAATGCAATGATTATGGTTTCCACAATATTTGGTTCAAAGAGATGAATCCTCATTGTGTTGAGCAGGGCAGAGCTTTCTAGATATAAAACAGTTTTTGAAGGATAGTGTGTTACTGCAGCCCTTTGTGACATGGCAGGCTGTATTGGGTCATTTCAGATTCACACTACTGCTGGGTTAGGGAATTTGCAGCCCTTTGCAGCAGGTACATTAACCTAAAAAACTGTCTGGTTCCTGCAAACAAAATAACAATTTCTAGAGCAGATACTTAATCTTGCCAGGCTATATTTCACAACAGTCCAGTGTAGGCTAAAGCAATGTCAGTCAAATGTAAGTCGCACCTGACTTGTGAATGCCATATTGGAATCAGACGTTTCCTGATTGGACATTGCTCCTGAATGACTGGTAGATTTAGGTCGTGACAACCACTTATGTATCAGGAATAGGAAATATCATGAAAGTTATTGGCTTAAGAACATAATGACTAGGCCTGGGCGGTGAACTTCACTCCGTTCGCGGAGTTTGCAGAGTTTTCTGCAATCCGCGGAGCTCGCGGAGTGCAGAAAACTCCGCTTCACGATGTGCAGCTGAGTTTTTTCCGCGCTCGTGAACGGTAAGTTCGCGAGCGCGAGCTGCCGCTCGGGTAGAATTTCTACCCGAGCGGCAGAAATACCAGCACAAACTGCAGTTCGCACTGCACTCCGCTACTCGCGGAACTTCGTGGCGTTTTTTGTAACTTCGCGGAGTTCCGCGTAGCAAAACTCCGCGAACTACACCCAGGGTTAATAATGACTCAATCGCCTGTACAGCTGTGCAATTTCTTCACGCAGCGAATTCTTGTTTAACATACCATATACGAAAGGTTAGAAGGGAGTTCAGCTAATGCTCATTAAGTTTTATTGGCCTCTCAGCTGTGACAGTGAACTAGTGTTGGTACAACCTTTCATATCAGCTCCTCATACACAACACTATGGCATCCCACAGGGGTCCATAATATCTCCTCTATTATTCAACATCTACCTAACCCGTTACCAAACCTGATTAAATCTTCCAACCTCAGCTGTCACAACCATGAATATGACACCCAAACTATTTTAAAAAATGGATGGTCTGGAAGATGTCTACAACTTGATGACTGCCTTTGGGCCATAAACACATTGATGGTGAATAACCATCTAAAGCTAAATACCACATAACCAGAGCTTATGCCCTGTGGACAAAAGCGCCAGCCTACCGCCATATGGCCTAAGGAACATGATGCTTTCCAACAATATCAAGGGAAGTAAGAAACCTAATGGTAACCATGGATTCAGACCTATATTTGATACCACATGTCTACAACGTAAAACAAAGCACTTTCTACATAATGAAAACACGACGTTGCACCCTCCCATACCTTGAATGCCAACAGAAACTGAAAGCCTTTCTTCCACTCATAATCTCCAAGTTTGACCATGCCGACATCCTTGGCACACCTGCATCCATATTTTTCAAAACACAGCTAATTAAAAATGCTGCCTCAAGGCTTCTTCTCTGCCTTCACCCAAGAGAGCACATGACTCCAGTCTTGCAATCACTCCACTGGCTAGCCATAGCAAGAAGGGCAATGTTCAAGACACTTTAGTTTGTCGACAGAGCCTTCAACGAAAAGGACTCCCAGACCTAGATGCTAAATTCAAGCAATTAATACAAATCAGGACACTGCGCTTCGGGCTTGCACCACTTATCATCACACCACCTTACCATAAAAAATCCATAAGAGACCCTGCTTTCTCAGTACAAGCTGCCAAGCTCTGGAGCTCACTACCAGCCAGCATCAAACTATCCAGCGGGCTATACACTTCAGATGACAGCTAAAAACATGGATATTTCCAAGACAAGTATACCACCCACATCCCAGCCACAGAATCTGGAAAGACAGTCACACTCTCAAGCTTAGTCTTTAGCTTACAACCCACAGGGTAGAAACCAGCATACCACTTTCAATAAGTAACTTAAGAAGGGCTCACCTATGTTTTGCCGGGGTATTAGATAGCTATGTAAATTCATACATACCATTTCTGTACCACACTAATACTACTGCTCTAAGATCCAGCGGTCAGCAGCCAACTGTAACTTACACCTCTTACATTCAATTAAGGCATATATGCTACGAGGATTGTCCATCACCAGTACTGTGCAGCCAATAAACCAGGCATCACTAAATGAACAGACATGGAATAACTGAAGAGATCTGTCACATACTGCGGGTCAAATCTTAAATATCTATACACTATGGCCACTTCTTTCATCTCACAATGACTTTCAGATATGAGATGATAGTAACAATGCCCATCCCAGCAGAGCTCTTCACTTCTCTTTCTCTCCAACAAAACCAGCTCTGGCCCAGAACTGTACACTAGGGGGTAGATTTACTAAGATTTTGCTTCTAGGTTGTGTCAGGTTTGTGGTGCAGCCCTGACGCGAAATCATTTTTGGTATTTACTAAGCTATTCAAAGCCGCTTTGCAAGGCTTTGCGTGGTTTAGTGAATACAAAGTAACACAAGGCAGCGCATAGTGCTGCCTTGAGTTACCCTGTATTTGGAAGGAGTTCCATGGGTGGATCATGGGTGTTCCCATGCATCTAACTATAAATGTTGGTGTCATTCCTTGATTTACTAAAGCTAGTAAACCTGTGCATGCTTCAAAATGTTACGCCTTCCCCAGAGAAGCGTAAAGAGGAGAATTATCTTTAATTGTCTCTTGTTAGTTCCTCTTTCTATGTGTGTTGCATTCCACGGCACACATAGAAAGTGGAATATGCCTTCAAGGAGTGTTTTTGTGCAGGAAGGTCCCACTCCCTGCACATAAATAATTGTACCCTCAATGCAAATACCAGCACTAGGAGATAGCAGAAATGCACCCTACTGTTGTAACTATGGCAAATTTCTGTTGCATTCCTTTCACGCAATGTAATACAGCAAGTTGCCTTGCTGTGTTGCGTTGTGTGAAATGTAAGTAAATCTGCATCAAAATTACTGGTTGGGCAATCCAATGCAGTAACCATCTAGCAGACTATACTCATGTAATACCATGAAGGGACCTGCAGAGCTCTTCAAAGCTGCCAGTGTACTAAAAAACCATAAACTGCGCCTCTGTGTCTCATCATCCACCACACTGCTACAAGCTGCGTCCCATAACATGATAACCACACTTTGGAGGCAATCACCCATGACATGGAATCACTTCCCACATAGGATCACCCTTCCAACCACACACTACCCTATGGTATGTAGCTTGCTGCCCATGTAGGAAAACTCTTTAGTGCTACACGTAGGGGTAGTAAGGACTATACAAGTACAATGCAATATTTATCATTTGTGCATCACTAAGATTTGTTTTGAGCCTAATAAAATCTTTGTTTCCATCACACTTCAGAATTATAAAACAAAATGTGCTTCATTTGTGCTTTCATAACTACTGGTATATGTTGAAATATTTGCACAGTTCATTTTCAGATATTTAAATGTTTTATAAATTAGAAACAAATTGACATCCTACAGTACTTTTTCCCAACTCTGTGTAAGTAAACCCACTGGAATTATGTGATTCTGTGGCGTTTTCCACATAATCATGAGTTTGCAGCATTTGCCACATAATCCATCATCTGCTCTGTAATCTGCAGATTTAAACAAAAGCAAATTTTGTTTCTAACTCAAGCAGATCAAAAATGACTAAAAATGCTGCTACTCGTGCTGCCATGCAAAGGAAGGTCCTTCGCAAAGTTTGACTGATTACCTTTCAGTTTTCTTATAGCTCTATTTGGATGTGGAACTGGTACTAATGAAGTGAAATGTTTGCCCAGACAGTGCTTATATTTGTAAAAATGACAAAATATTGAAGTGAAGCTGTCACAAAATGTGCCATGAGTTGCATAATTTCAGTTTTTTCGCCACACAATTTAGTCAACGTTGCCGCACAATTTAGCCCCCCACTATATGTTATGTTATGTTATTTATGTTTAATATAGCGCACAAATCACCCGGAGGCATCTCGCCGCCGTTACGGAAACAAGTATCAGTGGAGGGGGAAAGGATTCAGAATAGGTGAGATTTGAGTAGTTTTCTGAATTTACAATAGTTTGGACAAGAGCGCACATGAAGTGGAAGCTTATTCTAGTAGTAGGGAGCGAGGTAAGAAAAAGCCTTTCCTCTGCTGCGAGTCAGGCGAATGAGAGGAACACACAGTAAGGCTTTATTGCGATATCTTAGGCTACGGCCCGGTGTGTATGCTTTAATTTTTTGTTGCAGATATAATGGGCCTTTCCCTACATAATTCCATTAGTCCTGCCCGTACCTCAGGAAGATTGCCATGTACTTCACTATACAAAATCCTCTCACTTTACAGTCAAAAAAAGAAAAGTAAACATCTCCACTTAAAGGAATAGACAGTGATTTTTCAGAAGACATAGCCTGACATTTAGCCTGTGTTGGAACACTCAGCAAATGTAACAAGATGAAAACAAAAAGCAAAGGCATTTTTATTGCTCAGTCGCCTTCTGAACACCCGCACCTCTATACTGTGCCAGCTGCCTCAGTCATTTGGGGGGGCAGACGTTAATTTGGGCCGGCCCGGGCCTCAAATTCCCATCCCCGTGGCTATGGCCCTGTTGTTGGGGAGATCCCAGATTAGGTCAGAGATAGTGCCTCGGTGGATAAGATATCCTAGTGCTTGTTAAGAATGTCCCTGACTGCCCCAGGCTTGTAATTAAATGTAGTGATAAACCTCGCCTGTTTCGCATTCTGATTTTTCGGGACAATACCTGCAGCTAGCAAGTTCTCTTTATTGACAGTTTGGGCTTTATTGAGGGCAGACGTAAGATCTCTCGAAGTCAGTAGCTTGTATACAAGCATCAAGCCCAATGACGCGATTTCTGCTTGCAGATATTTTCTTCGGGCAAGATCCTTATCACTTTTCTTCCACAAGGAGATGATTTTTGACCATGATACAGTTCTGCCTGGAAACTAACTTCTTCTGGTTCGACGACAAGCTGTACAGACAGGTACAAGGCGCAGCAATGGGCACCTGTTTTGCTCCCAGCTACGCCAACCTCTTCATGGGGTGGTGGGAGCAGCAGGTTTCTGGGACTATTGATGACTTTAAAACTCACGTCATTCTTTGGACATGGCACCTTGAGGACCTGTTCCTAATATGGAAGGGTGGTAGAGAGAAGGCATCAGGGTTCATTGCCAGACTCAGTGAGAGTGATGTCAACTTGAGATTTGAGGGAGCAATAAGTGACATGAGTGTAGACCTTTTGGACATCAGAGTGGGAAGTAGGGTAATAAATTGACCTCCAAACTATTCAGGAAGAGCACTGCAACTATTACCCTCCTGCATTTACAAAGCAGTCACCCCATCTACCTCATCAACAGCACCCCCTACAGGGAATTTCTGCGGGTGTGCAGAAATTGCAGTACTGAGGACGTGTTCCACAGAGAATGTAAGTCCATGCTGGCCCGGTTCAGGGAAAGGGTCCACAAGGACAAAGCTCTTAAGTCTGCCCTCACAAAAGCCCAGACTGTCAACAGGGAGATCTTGCTAACTGCAGGTACTGGCCCGAAAACATCACATTCGGGGGAGGGGGGGCATCACATTGAAGAACAGATTCAGTAGAAATGAGGTGATCTCCAGTAGCACCAGATCGGATGAACGATCCAAAGGCTTTTACATATGCACCAAATACAAGGCCTGTAAATTCAGCCAGAATGCTAAGATATACTTCTCCCCATTGTTAGGTACCGACAAACCCATCAACACATTCCTAAATTGTGGTTCGGATTTTTGCGTGTGTGGCCTGATCTGCCCGTGCAACAATGTATATGAGGGCAGCACTACCCATCCTGTCAAGGAGCGAGTGCTGGAGCACATGCGGGCTGTTAAGAACTTAGAAAAGCAGTATCCCGTGGCCCAACACTTTGCTTTCTTCCATAAGGGCAGCAATGCTTTGTTGAGATACTTTGCCTTGAACAGGTTACCATGCCTCCTGGGTGGGCAATCACACGCAAAATTTTAGATGTTTGGAATCAAGATACATTCTTGAACTTAACACCAAAATTCCAAATGGCCTCAATATACTTTGATATATACATCAAAATGAGGTTCAAGCGGACCACACTTCTGTCATAAATGCAGCTGGCTCTGCCCTAGTTGTTCATTAGAACACTGTGGTGGAGCTGAAGCATAACACAGGGAATCAACTGACAGTCTGCTGCTGGAAGTACGTTTTACTCCTCACAATATCAGACTTTATTCACACATGGCTGAGTAATATTGTGTGAACTTAAAGAAACTGTGCCATCAATTTAGTTTGTGGAGCACCTTCTATCATTTCTAAGACAAAATGAGCCTCTTTATTGTGTTATTTTCTAAATGAAATGCTTTACGTTTTATTGCTTTGATTCTATCAAGTTAGTGTTCAAGTGTGTCACATGTTTGTCAAAAATACAGAATGTCAGTGTTTTTTTTGTTCATTAGAACACTGGGGGAACTGTAGAAGAACACTGGGGAATCAACTGACATGATGTTGCTGCTGTTTGAAGCATATATTCTTCTCAGAATATGAGAATGTTTTCACATGGTGGAGGAAGGTAGTATGAATTCATAGAAAATGTTTTCTCATTTCTCTCATTTTATCTTCTGAAGCACCATCTATAACCTCTATGAGAAGTCCATGTGAGGAGACAGTTTTGCCTCAAACATGGTTCATCAAATTCCAGCAGAGTATCAGCTTTTTTCACAGGGTAAAATCAACTGAGAACTCACCAGGATTTCTAAAATGGGTTTAACACCACCAACAACTGATTTATATTTTTTATATGACATATATATATATATATATATATATATATATATATATATATATATATATCTCCTCCCTGTTGGTCCCAATTAGGACAGAATGGCGCTCAACATATCAGCGGTGCGTGTTCCTCTGGCCGGACCACACCGGTAATCTCCACAAGCCTGGCACCTCAGCCCAATAAACCCAATGAGTTTCAGTCTTTACACAGAATTCTGTGTGAAGACCGAAATGTGTTGGGTTTACTGTATTCAAATAGAATTAACAGCAAGAGAAACTTGCTGTGAGTGCGGTCCCATTTGTCTGATGCTGAGGTGTCAGGATTGTATATATATATATATATATATATATATATATATATATATATATATATATTCACAGAAAAAACCATAGGTTTCAGGGACGTTATAGTTAGTAATTAGCATTTAAAAAACCTCTGAAATTCACTGAAAAAACCACAGGTTTCAGGGACATTATAGTTAGTTGGACATTTCACTTGTACAAAACCAGAGAAATTCAGCCGTTATAGTTAGTTGAGCTAAGTATAACTCGCGCCCCCGCAATTCACTGCTGATGACATCACATATTACATCACTCATGACATGGTCAGTGACATCACTGATGACATCACTAATGACATCTAAAATGACATCACTGATGACATCACTGATGACATCATCCAGTGACTGTGTGTTTCTGTAAAGTTTAAATATGTTTTATATATATATAGGCCAAGGTGTATTGAAGAATGAGTGGGTGTATGAGTGTCTGAATGGATGATTTAGTAGGTGAGTGACTGACTGTATAAGTGAGTGATTAAACGTGTCTTACTGAATGCATGGGTTAGTGACTAAACTGTGTGAATGTCTGTATCAGTCTGTCTGTTGGTGTGTAAGCGGCTGCATGGGTTGGTGAGTAGCTACATGAGTGTCTATATGGGTTATTGATTGGTTGTCTGAGTATCTGTATGGGTGCCTGAGTGTCTGTGTGGGTGGGTGGGGTGTGTGTGACTTCCTGCATGGATGTGCGAGTGGGTGATTCACTGGGTGTATGGGTTCAAGAGTGCGTCTGTGAGGGGCTGTATGGATGGGTAAGGGTGTATATGGCTGTGTTGGTGAGTAAATGGATGTCTCAGTGGTACATGTGTGAGTAACTACATATGTGAAAGGCAGTATATGTGAGTGTTGGAGTATATAAATGACTATATGTGAGAGTGAGTGATTGTGAGAGTGGCTGTGTGGATGAGTGTGTGCTTGTGTCAGTGATTGTATAAGAGAGTAAGTATGTGTTAGTATCTGTATGAGTAAGTGAGGTGGTGTGTGTATAACTGTGTAGGTGAGTAAATGGGACTGTGATTGATTCTTTGCATGACTGACTATCTGTGTAAGTAACTCTATGGGTGAGTGGCGGTGTGTGAGTGTCTGTATAGGTGTATGAGTGCATATGTTAGTGGCTGTATTGATGAGTGACTGCATGTATGAGTGACTGTATGGGTGAGTGAGTGGATGTGTGTGTAGACTTAGGAATCAGTGAGTGGGTATGTAGTAATTGGAATTGGTGTGTCTATGGTTTCGAGAATGGTAGTCTGTATTTTAGAGTGGGTGTATCAAAGGTTATATTAGGGTGTGAGGAGGTTCATCAGATTATCACGTGGATGATGTCATCAGTGATGTCATTTGAGATGTCATCAATGATGTCACTGACCATGTCATGAGTGATGTAATATGTGATGTCATCAGCAGTGCATGCGGGGGCACAAGTTATACTTAGCTCAACTAACTATTTCGGCCGAATTTCTCTGGTTTTGTACGAGTGAAATGTCCAACTAACTATAACGTCCCTGAAACCTGTGGTTTTGTTCAGTGAATTTCAAAGGTTTTTTAAATGCTAATTTCTAACTATGCCTACTGAGGCAGGACATGTGCAGAAAGAGGAAGAAAGGCGCAGAAAGAAGCAAGAGAAATCCAGAAAGAGACAAAAGAAGTCCAGAAAGAGGAAGAAAGGTGCAGAAAGAAGCAAGAGATATGCAGAAAGAACCAACAGAGGTGCAGAAAGAGGCCTTGTTGCAAAGTCATCCTGTGCCCTGGGCACCCCCCAAATTTTGCTGACTGGTACTGGTAGTAACTGACTCTGACTGACCCTGGGCTCTGCCTAACCAGGCCCGGAGCCAGTGCTATGCTGAAAGACACTTAGAAGATAGTGAAAACACCTACATACACTAGGGTACACTATGGGTTGGGGTACCCCTGTGATTGGCATGACCCCCCCTGTAAGGCCATAGTGTAAAATAGGGCAGGGGGATTAAAACTACCTCTAAGTCCCTAGAATATAATAGGGCATGGCAGTTTAGAGGCCAGCAGCCCTTTTCTGCACTTGCATGTGTGCACTGCTGAGCCTGAGGCCAGTTTAAAAGTATCCCTGTGTATGCAGAAAGAGGCAAGAGAGGTGCAGAAAGAGGCAAGAGGGGTGCACAAAGAGGGAAGAATGGTGCAGAAAGAGGCAAGAGGGGTGCAGAAAGAAACAAAAGAAGTGCAGAAAGAAGCAACAGAGGTGCAGAAAGAGACAAGAGGGGAGCAGAAAGAGGGAAGAGGAGTGCAGAAAGAGGCGCAAGGGTTGCAGAAAGAAGGGACAGAGGTGCAGAAAGAGGCAAGAGAAGTGCAGAAAGAAGCAACAGAGATACACAAAGGGGACGGAGAGGTGGAGAAAGAGGCAAGAGGGGTGCAGAAAGAAGCAAGAGAGGCGCAGAAAGAAAGAAAAGAAGTGCAGAAATAAGCAACAGAGGTACAGAAAGAGGCAAGAGAAGTTCAGAAAGAGGCAAGAGAAGTTCAGAAAGAGGCAGCACAGGTGCAGAAAGAGGGGACAGGGGTGCAGAAAGAGAGAAGAGGGGTGCCGAAACAGGCAAGAGGGGTGCAGAATTTTGCAAGAGCGGTATAGAAAGAAGCAAGAGCAGTGCAGTAAGAAACAACAGGTGCAGAAGGAGGCAAGAGGGGTACAGAAAGAGGCAAAAGAAGAGCAGAAACAAGCAAAAGAGATGCGGAAAGAGGCTAGAGGGGTGCAGAAAGAGGCAAGAGAGGTGCAAAAAAAGACAAGAGAGGTGCACAAAGAGGGAAGAAGGGTGCAGAAAGAGGCAAGTGGGATGCATAAAGAAGCAGGAGAGGTGTAGAAAGAAGCAAGAGAAGTGCAGAAAGAAACAGAGGCACAGAAAGAAGCAAGAGCAGTGCAGAAAGAACCAACAGAGGTGCAGAAAGAGGCAAGAGGGGTTCAGAAAGAGGCAAGAGAAGTGCAGAAAGAAGCAAAAGATGTGCAGAAAGAGGCGAGAGGGGTGCAGAAAGAGGCAAGAGCAGTGTAAAAAGAACCAAGAGACGTGCAGGAAAAGGGAAGAGGGGTGCAGAAAGAAGCAACAGAGGTGCAGAAAGAGGTAAGAGGGGTGTAGAAAGAGGCAAGAGAGTTGTAGAAACAGGCAAGAGATGTGCAGAAAGAGGGAACAGGGGTGCAGAAAGAGGCAAGAGAGGTGCAGAAAGAGGGAAGAGAGGTGTAGAAAGAGGGAAGAAGGGTGCAGAAAGAGGCAAGAGGGGTACAGAAAGAAGCAACAGAAGTGCAGAAATAAGCAAGAGAAGTGCAGAAAGAAGCAACAGAGGTGCAGAAAGAGGAAAGAGGGGTGCAGAAAGAGGAAGAGGAGTGCAAAAAAGAAGCAACAGAGGTGCAGAAGGAGGCAAGAGAAGTGCACAAAGAGGCAAAAGAGTTGCAGAAACAGCAAAAGAGGTGCAGAAAGAAGTAAAGAGCAGTGCAGAAAGAACCAACAGAGATGCAGAAGGAGGCAAGAGGGGTGCAGAAAGAGGCCAGAGGGGTGCAGAAATTTGCAAGAGAGGTGCAGAAAGAAGCAAGAGCAGTGCAGTAGGAAACAACAGAGGTGCAGACGGAGGCAAGAGGGGTACAGAAAGAGGCAAGAGCAGTGCAGAAAGAACCAATCGACATGCAGGAAAAGGGAAGAAGGGTACAGAAAGATGCACGAGGGGTGCAGAGAGAAGGAAGAGAAGTGCAGAAAGAAGCAACAGAGGTGCTGAAAGAGGCACGAAGGGTGCAGAAAGAGGCAAGAGAAGTGCAGAAAGAAGCAACAGAGGTACAGATAGAGGAAGAGTGGTGCGGAAAGAGGGAAGAGAGGTGTAGACAGAGGCAAGAGAGTTGCACAAAGAGGGAAGAGGGTGCAGAAAGAGGCAAGAGGTGTGCAGAAAGAAGCAAGTGAGGTGCAGAAAGAGGCAAGAGAGGTGCAGAAAGAGGCAAAAGAGGTGCAGAAACAGGCAAGAGAAGTGCAGAAAGAGGCAAGAGAATTGCTGAAAGAAGCAACAGAGGTGTAGAAAGAAGCAAGAGAAGTGCAGAAAGAGGCAAGCGAGATGCAGAAAGAGGCAAGAGAGGTGCAGAAAGAGGGAAGACGAGTGCAGAAAGAGACAACAGGGGTGCAGAAAGAAGCAAGACAGGTGCAGAAATAAGCATGGGAAGTGCATAATGAAGCAACAGGGGAGCAGAAAGAGGCACGAGAAGTGCAGAAAGAAGCAACAGAGGTGCAGAAGAAGGCAAGAGAACTGCAGAAAGAGGCAAGAGAGTTGCAGAAACAGGCAAGAGAGGTGCAGAAAAAGGGAACAGGGGTGCGGAAAGAGGCAAGAGAGGTGCAGAAAGAGGGAAGAAGGGTGCAGAAAGAGGCAAGAGGAGTGCAGAAAGAAGCAACAGAGGTGCAGAAAGAGGCAAGAGGGGTGCAGAAAGAGGGAAGAGGGGTGCAGAAAGAGGCACAAGGGGTGCAGAAAGAAGCAAGAGAGGTGCAGAAAGAAGCAAGAGAAGTGCATAAAGAGGCAACAGAGATGCAGAAAGGGGGAAGCGGGTGGAGAAAGAGGCAAGAGGGATACAGAAAGAAACAAGAGAGGTGCAGAAAGAAACAAAAGAAGTGCAGAAAGAAGGAACAGAGGTGCAGAAAGAGGCAAGAGGGGTGCAGAAAGAGGGAAGAAGGGAGTGAAAGAGGCACAAGGGGTGCAGACAGAAGCAAGAGGGGTGCAGAAAGAAGCAAGAGAGGTGCAGAAAGAAACAAAAGGAGTGCAGAAAGAAGGAACAGAGGAAAGAGGCAAAAGGAGTGCAGAAAGAGGGAAGAGGGGTGCAGAAAGAGGCACGAGGGGTGCAGAAAAAAGCAAGAAAGGTACAGAAAGAAACAAAAGAAGTGCAGAAAGAAACAACAGAGGTGCAGAAAGAGACAAGCGGGTAGCAGAAAGAGGGAAGTGGAATGCAGAAAGAGGCACAAGGGTTGCAGAAAGAAGGGACAGAGGTGCAGAAAGAGGCAAGAGAAGTGCAGAAAGAAGCAACAGAGATGCAGAAAGGGGGAGGAGGGGTGGAGAAAGGGGCAAGAGGGGTGCAGAAAGAAGCAAGAGAGGTACAGAAAGAAACAAAAGAAGTGCAGAAAGAAGGAACAGAGGTACAGAAAGAGGCAAGAGGAGTGCAGAAAGAGGGAAGAGGGGTGCAGAAAGAGGCACGAGGGGTGCAGAAAGAAGCAAGAGAGGTGCAGAAAGAAGCAAGAGAAGTGCAAAAAGAAGCAACAGAGATGCAGAAAGGGGGAAGTGGGGAGGAGAAAGAGGCAAGAGGAATACAGAAAAAAGCAAGAGTTGCAGAAAGAAACAAAAGAAGTGCAGAAAGAAGGAACAGAGGTGCAGAAAGAGGCAAGAGGGAAGCAGGAAGAGGGGTGCAGAAAGGGGCACAAGGGTTGCAGAAAGAAGGGACAGAGGTGCAGAAAGAAGCAAGAGAAGTGCAGAAAGAAGCAACAGAGGTGCAGAAAGAGGGATGAGGGGTAGAAAAAGAGGCAAGAGAAGTGCAGAAAGAAGCAACAGAGATGCATAAAGGGGGGACAGGGGTGGAGGAGAAAGTGGCGAGAGGGGTGCAGAAAGAAGCAAGAGAGGTGCAGAAAGAAACAAAAGAAGAGCAGAAAGAAGGGACAGAGGTGCAGAAAGAGGCAAGAGAAGTGCAGAAAGAAGCAACAGAGATGCAGAAAGGGGGAGGAGGGGTGGAGAAAGAGGCAAGAGGGTGCAGAAAGAAGCAAGAGAGGTACAGAAAGAACCAAAAAAAGTGCAGAAAGAAGCAACAGAGGTAGAGAAAGAGGCAAGAGGAGTGCAGAAAGAGGGAAGGGGTGCAGAAAGAGGCATGAGGGGTGTAGAAAGTAGCAAGAGAGGTGCAGAAAGAAGCAAGAGAAGTGCAGAAAGAAGCAATAGAGATGCAGAAAGGGGGAAGTAGGGAGGAGAAAGAGGCAAGAGGGATACAGAAAGAAGCAAGAGTTGCAGAAAGAAACAAAAGAAGTGCAGAAAGAAGGAACAGAGGTGTAGAAAGAGGCAAGAGGGGAGCAGAAAGAGGGAAGAGGGGTGCAGAAAGAGGCACAAGGGTTGCAGAAAGAAGGGACAAAGGTGCAGAAAGAAGCAAGAGAAGTACAGACAGAAGCAACAGATGTGCAGAAAGAGGGATGTGGGGTGGAAAAAGAGGCAAGAGAAGTGCAGAAAGAAGCAACAGAGATGCATAAAGGGGGAACAGGGGTGGAGGAGAAAGTGGCGAGAGGGGTGCAGAAAGAAGCAAGAGAGGTGCAGACAGAAAGAAAAGAAGAGCAGAAAGAAGGAACAGGGGTGCAGAAAGAGGCAAGAGGGGTGCGGAAAGAGGGAAGCGGGGTGCAGAAAGAAGCATGAGTGGTGCAGAAAGAAGCAAGAGAGGTTCAGAAAGAAGCAAGAGTAGTACAGAAAGATGCAACAGAGGTGCAGAAAGAGGAAAGAGGGTGCAAAAGAGGGAAGACGGGTGCAGAAAGAGGCACGAGGGGTGCAGAAAGAAGCAACAGAGGTGCAGAAAGAAGCAACAGAGGTGCAGAAAGAGGTAAGAGGGATGGAGAAAGAGGCAAGAGGGGTGCAGAAAGAGGCACAAGGGTTGCAGAAAGAAGGGACAGAGGTGCAGAAAGAAGCAAGAGAAGTGCAGAAAGAAGCAACAAAGGTGCAGAAAGAAGGATGAGGGTTAGAAAAAGAGGCAAGAGAAGTACAGAAAGAAGCAACAGAGATGCATAAAGGGGGACAGGGGTGGAGGAGAAAGTGGCGAGAGGGGTGCAGAAAGAAGCAAGAGAGGTGCAGAAAGAAACAAAAGAAGAGCAGAAAGAAGGGACAGAGGTGCAGAAAGAGGCAAGAGAAGTGCAGAAAGAAGCAACAGAGATGCAGAAAGGGGAGGAGGGGTGGAGAAAGAGGCAAGAGGGTTGCAGAAAGAAGCAAGAGAGGTGCAGAAAGAAACAAAAATGTGCAGAAAGAAGCAACAGAGGTAGAGAAAGAGGCAAAAGGAGTGCAGAAAGAGGGAAGAGGGGTGCAGAAAGAAGCAAGAGAGGTGCAGAAAGAAGCAAGAGAAGTGCATAAAGAAGCAATAGAGATGCAGAAAGGGGGAAGTAGGGAGGAGAAAGAGGCAAGAGGGATACAGAAAGAAGCAAGAGAGTTGCAGAAAGAAACAAAAGAAGTGCAGAAAGAAGGAACAGAGGTGCAGAAAGAGGCAAGAGGGGAGCAGAAAGAGGGAAGAGGGGTGCAGAAAGAGGCACAAGGGTTGCAGAAAGAAGGGACAGAGGTGCAGAAAGAAGCAAGAGAAGTGCAGAAAGAAGCAACAGAGGTGCAGAAAGAGGAATGAGGGGTGGAAAAAGAGGCAAGAGAAGTGCAGAAAGAAGCATCAGAGATGCATAAAGGGGGAACAGGGGTGGAGGATAAAGTGGCGAGAGGGGTGCAGAAAGAAGCAAGAGAGGTGCAGACAGATAGAAAAGAAGAGCACAAAGAAGGAACACGGTGCAGAAAGAGGCAAGAGGGGTGCAGAAAGAGGGAAGAGGTGTGCAGAATGAAGCACGAGTGGTGCAGAAAGAAGCAAGAGAGGTTCAGAAAGAAGCAAGAGTAGTGTAGAAAGATGCAACAGAGGTGCAGAAAGAGGAAAGAGGGGTGCAAAAAGAGGGAAGACAGGTGCAGAAAGAGGCACGAGGGGTGCAGAAAGAAGCAACAGAGGTGCAGAAAGAAGCAACAGAGGTGCAGAAAGAGGTAAGAGGGATGGAGAAAGAGGCAAGAGGGATGCAGAAAGTAACAAAAGAAGTGCAGAAAGAAGGAACAGAGGTGCAGAAAGAGGCAAGAGGAGTGCAGAAAGAGAAGAGGGGTGTATAAATAGGCACAAAGGGTGCAGAAAGAAGCAAGAGAGGTACAGAAAGAGACAAGATAAGTGCATAAAAAAGCAACAGACATGCAGAAAGGGGAAGAGGGGTGGAGAAAGAGGCAAGAGGGGTGCAGAAAGAAGCAAGAGAGGTGCATAAAGAAACAAAAGAAGTGCAGAAAGAAGGAACAGAGGTGCTGAAAGAGGCAGGAGGGATGCAGAAAGAGGGATGAGAGGTGCAGAAAGAGGCAAGAGAGGTACAGAAAGAGGCAAGAGGGGTGCACAAAGAAGCAAGAGAGGTGCAGAAAGAAGCAAGAGAAGTGCATAAAGAGGCAACAGAGATGCAGAAAGGGGAAGCGGGTGGAGAAAGAGGCAAGAGGGATACAGAAAGAAACAAGAGAGGTGCAGAAAGAAACAAAAGAAGTGCAGAAAGAAGGAACAGAGGTGCAGAAAGAGGCAAGAGGGTGCAGAAAGAGGGAAGAAGGGAGTGAAAGAGGCACAAGGGGTGCAGACAGAAGCAAGAGGGGTGCAGAAAGAAGCAAGAGAGGTGCAGAAAGAAACAAAAGGAGTGCAGAAAGAAGGAACAGAGGAAAGAGGCAAAGGAGTGCAGAAAGAGGGAAGAGGGGTGCAGAAAGAGGCACGAGGGTGCAGAAAAAAGCAAGAAAGGTACAGAAAGAAACAAAAGAAGTGCAGAAAGAAACAACAGAGGTGCAGAAAGAGACAAGCGGGTAGCAGAAAGAGGGAAGTGGAGTGCAGAAAGAGGCACAAGGGTTGCAGAAAGAAGGGACAGAGGTGCAGAAAGAGGCAAGAGAAGTGCAGAAAGAAGCAACAGAGATGCAGAAAGGGGAGGAGGGGTGGAGAAAGGGGCAAGAGGGGTGCAGAAAGAAGCAAGAGAGGTACAGAAAGAAACAAAAGAAGTGCAGAAAGAAGGAACAGAGGTACAGAAAGAGGCAAGAGGAGTGCAGAAAGAGGGAAGAGGGGTGCAGAAAGAGGCACGAGGGGTGCAGAAAGAAGCAAGAGAGGTGCAGAAAGAAGCAAGAGAAGTGCAAAAAGAAGCAACAGAGATGCAGAAAGGGGGAAGTGGGGAGGAGAAAGAGGCAAGAGGAATACAGAAAAAAGCAAGAGAGTTGCAGAAAGAAACAAAAGAAGTGCAGAAAGAAGGAACAGAGGTGCAGAAAGAGGCAAGAGGGAAGCAGAAAGAGGGAAGAGGGGTGCAGAAAGGGGCACAAGGGTTGCAGAAAGAAGGGACAGAGGTGCAGAAAGAAGCAAGAGAAGTGCAGAAAGAAGCAACAGAGGTGCAGAAAGAGGGATGAGGGGTGGAAAAAGAGGCAAGAGAAGTGCAGAAAGAAGCAACAGAGATGCATAAAGGGGGGACAGGGGTGGAGGAGAAAGTGGCGAGAGGGGTGCAGAAAGAAGCAAGAGAGGTGCAGAAAGAAACAAAAGAAGAGCAGAAAGAAGGGACAGAGGTGCAGAAAGAGGCAAGAGAAGTGCAGAAAGAAGCAACAGAGATGCAGAAAGGGGGAGGAGGGGTGGAGAAAGAGGCAAGAGGGGTGCAGAAAGAAGCAAGAGAGGTACAGAAAGAACCAAAAAAAGTGCAGAAAGAAGCAACAGAGGTAGAGAAAAAGGCAAGAGGAGTGCAGAAAGAGGGAAGGGGTGCAGAAAGAGGCATGAGGGGTGTAGAAAGTAGCAAGAGAGGTGCAGAAAGAAGCAAGAGAAGTGCAGAAAGAAGCAATAGAGATGCAGAAAGGGGGAAGTAGGGAGGAGAAAGAGGCAAGAGGGATACAGAAAGAAGCAAGAGTTGCAGAAAGAAACAAAAGAAGTGCAGAAAGAAGGAACAGAGGTGTAGAAAGAGGCAAGAGGGGAGCAGAAAGAGGGAAGAGGGGTGCAGAAAGAGGCACAAGGGTTGCAGAAAGAAGGGACAAAGGTGCAGAAAGAAGCAAGAGAAGTACAGACAGAAGCAACAGATGTGCAGAAAGAGGGATGTGGGGTGGAAAAAGAGGCAAGAGAAGTGCAGAAAGAAGCAACAGAGATGCATAAAGGGGGAACAGGGGTGGAGGAGAAAGTGGCGAGAGGGGTGCAGAAAGAAGCAAGAGAGGTGCAGACAGAAAGAAAAGAAGAGCAGAAAGAAGGAACAGGGGTGCAGAAAGAGGCAAGAGGGGTGCGGAAAGAGGGAAGCGGGGTGCAGAAAGAAGCATGAGTGGTGCAGAAAGAAGCAAGAGAGGTTCAGAAAGAAGCAAGAGTAGTACAGAAAGATGCAACAGAGGTGCAGAAAGAGGAAAGAGGGGTGCAAAAAGAGGGAAGACGGGTGCAGAAAGAGGCACGAGGGGTGCAGAAAGAAGCAACAGAGGTGCAGAAAGAAGCAACAGAGGTGCAGAAAGAGGTAAGAGGGATGGAGAAAGAGGCAAGAGGGGTGCAGAAAGAGGCACAAGGGTTGCAGAAAGAAGGGACAGAGGTGCAGAAAGAAGCAAGAGAAGTGCAGAAAGAAGCAACAAAGGTGCAGAAAGAAGGATGAGGGTTAGAAAAAGAGGCAAGAGAAGTACAGAAAGAAGCAACAGAGATGCATAAAGGGGGGACAGGGGTGGAGGAGAAAGTGGCGAGAGGGGTGCAGAAAGAAGCAAGAGAGGTGCAGAAAGAAACAAAAGAAGAGCAGAAAGAAGGGACAGAGGTGCAGAAAGAGGCAAGAGAAGTGCAGAAAGAAGCAACAGAGATGCAGAAAGGGGGAGGAGGGGTGGAGAAAGAGGCAAGAGGGTTGCAGAAAGAAGCAAGAGAGGTGCAGAAAGAAACAAAAATGTGCAGAAAGAAGCAACAGAGGTAGAGAAAGAGGCAAAAGGAGTGCAGAAAGAGGGAAGAGGGGTGCAGAAAGAAGCAAGAGAGGTGCAGAAAGAAGCAAGAGAAGTGCATAAAGAAGCAATAGAGATGCAGAAAGGGGGAAGTAGGGAGGAGAAAGAGGCAAGAGGGATACAGAAAGAAGCAAGAGAGTTGCAGAAAGAAACAAAAGAAGTGCAGAAAGAAGGAACAGAGGTGCAGAAAGAGGCAAGAGGGGAGCAGAAAGAGGGAAGAGGGGTGCAGAAAGAGGCACAAGGGTTGCAGAAAGAAGGGACAGAGGTGCAGAAAGAAGCAAGAGAAGTGCAGAAAGAAGCAACAGAGGTGCAGAAAGAGGAATGAGGGGTGGAAAAAGAGGCAAGAGAAGTGCAGAAAGAAGCATCAGAGATGCATAAAGGGGGAACAGGGTGGAGGATAAAGTGGCGAGAGGGGTGCAGAAAGAAGCAAGAGAGGTGCAGACAGATAGAAAAGAAGAGCACAAAGAAGGAACACGGTGCAGAAAGAGGCAAGAGGGGTGCAGAAAGAGGGAAGAGGTGTGCAGAATGAAGCACGAGTGGTGCAGAAAGAAGCAAGAGAGGTTCAGAAAGAAGCAAGAGTAGTGTAGAAAGATGCAACAGAGGTGCAGAAAGAGGAAAGAGGGGTGCAAAAAGAGGGAAGACAGGTGCAGAAAGAGGCACGAGGGGTGCAGAAAGAAGCAACAGAGGTGCAGAAAGAAGCAACAGAGGTGCAGAAAGAGGTAAGAGGGATGGAGAAAGAGGCAAGAGGGATGCAGAAAGTAACAAAAGAAGTGCAGAAAGAAGGAACAGAGGTGCAGAAAGAGGCAAGAGGAGTGCAGAAAGAGAAGAGGGTGTATAAATAGGCACAAAGGGTGCAGAAAGAAGCAAGAGAGGTACAGAAAGAGACAAGATAAGTGCATAAAAAAGCAACAGACATGCAGAAAGGTGAAGAGGGGTGGAGAAAGAGGCAAGAGGGGTGCAGAAAGAAGCAAGAGAGGTGCATAAAGAAACAAAAGAAGTGCAGAAAGAAGGAACAGAGGTGCTGAAAGAGGCAGGAGGGATGCAGAAAGAGGGATGAGAGGTGCAGAAAGAGGCAAGAGAGGTACAGAAAGAGGCAAGAGGGGTGCACAAAGAAGCAAGAGAGGTGCAGAAAGAAGCAAGAGAAGTGCATAAAGAGGCAACAGAGATGCAGAAAGGGGGAAGCGGGTGGAGAAAGAGGCAAGAGGGATACAGAAAGAAACAAGAGAGGTGCAGAAAGAAACAAAAGAAGTGCAGAAAGAAGGAACAGAGGTGCAGAAAGAGGCAAGAGGGGTGCAGAAAGAGGGAAGAAGGGAGTGAAAGAGGCACAAGGGGTGCAGACAGAAGCAAGAGGGGTGCAGAAAGAAGCAAGAGAGGTGCAGAAAGAAACAAAAGGAGTGCAGAAAGAAGGAACAGAGGAAAAGAGGCAAAAGGAGTGCAGAAAGAGGGAAGAGGGGTGCAGAAAGAGGCACGAGGGGTGCAGAAAAAAGCAAGAAAGGTACAGAAAGAAACAAAAGAAGTGCAGAAAGAAACAACAGAGGTGCAGAAAGAGACAAGCGGGTAGCAGAAAGAGGGAAGTGGAGTGCAGAAAGAGGCACAAGGGTTGCAGAAAGAAGGGACAGAGGTGCAGAAAGAGGCAAGAGAAGTGCAGAAAGAAGCAACAGAGATGCAGAAAGGGGGAGGAGGGGTGGAGAAAGGGGCAAGAGGGGTGCAGAAAGAAGCAAGAGAGGTACAGAAAGAAACAAAAGAAGTGCAGAAAGAAGGAA
This sequence comes from Calotriton arnoldi, assembly GCA_963921515.1. NCBI lineage: Eukaryota > Metazoa > Chordata > Amphibia > Caudata > Salamandridae > Calotriton > Calotriton arnoldi. The sequence goes on along the minus strand of CAWUFW010022380.1, from coordinate 56,589 downwards.
CAGAGGTACAGAAAGAGGCAAGAGGAGTGCAGAAAGAGGGAAGAGGGGTGCAGAAAGAGGCACGAGGGGTGCAGAAAGAAGCAAGAGAGGTGCAGAAAGAAGCATCAGAGGTGCAAAAAGGGGCAAGAGGGGGGCAGAAAGAGGTAGGAGAGATGCACAAAGAGGCAAGACGGATATAGAAAGAGGCAGGAGGGGTGCAGAAAGAAGGAAGAGAAGTGCAGAAAGAAGCAACAGAGGTACAGAAAGGGGCAAGAGAGGTGCAGAAACAGGCAGGAAAGGTGCAGAAAGAGGGAACAGGGGTGCAGAAAGAGGAAAGAGAGGTGCAGAAAGAGGGGAGAGGGGTGGAGAAAGAGGCAAGAGGGGTGTAGAAAGAAGCAAGTGAGATGCAGAAAGAGGCAATAGAGGTGCAGAAAGACGCAAGCGAGGTGCAGAAACAAACAAGAGAAGTGCAGAAAGAGGCAAGAGAATTTCTAAAAGAAGCAACAGAGATGTAGAAAGAAGCAAGAGAAGTGCAGAAAGAGGCGAGTGAGGTGCAGAAAGAGGCAAGAGAGGTGCAGAAAATGGCAAGAGAACTGCAGAAAGAGGCAAGAGGGATGCAAAAAAGGGAAGAAGGGTGCAGAAAGAAGCAAGGGAGGTGCAGAAAGAAGCAACAGAGGTACAGAAAGAGGCAAGAGGGGTGCAGAAAGAGGCAAGAGAAGTGCAGAAAGAAGCAACAGAGATGCAAAAAGAGGCAAGAGAGGTGCAGAAAGAGGGGTGCAGAAAGAGGCAAAAGGGGTGCAGAAAGAAGCAAGAGGGTGCAGAAAGAGGCAAGAGGGGTGCAGAAAGAAGCAACAGAGGTGCAGAAAGAAGCAAGAGAAGTGTTGAAAGAGACAAGAGAGTTGCAGAAACCGGCAAAAGAAGTGCAGAAAGAGGCAAGAGAAGTGCTGAAAGAAGCAACAGACATGCAGAAAGGGGGGAGAGGGGTTGAGAAAGAGGCAAGAGAGGTGCAGAAAGAGGAAAGAGGGGGGCACAAAGAAGCAAGTGAGGTGCAGAAAGAGGCAAAAGAGGTGCAGAAAGTAGAAAACATGTGCAGAAAGAAGCAAGAGAAGTGCAGAAAAAGAAAGAAAGGTGAAGAAAGAAGCAACAGAAATGCAGAAAGAGGCAAGAGAGGCGCAGAAAGAAGCAAGAGTGGCTTGCACACCATTAGTACCAATTTAACACCCACATTTAGCAATAAGTAACAGGTGAACATTCTAGGTTTACAAAGGACCTTCCACCATGCTGTAATACTTGTCGCTGCATTTTTGGTAACGTTTGAGCCGTTTGAGCCAGAAACAAGGCTTTTTTTGTTCAAATCTGCAGATTAGGCAGCCGATGATGGATTATGTGGCTAATGCAGAAAATGTATAACAGTTGCATAATTCCAGTCGCCCTGCTCATACCTCTGACTAGGTCCAGAAGTGCTCCTTGGGCTATGTAGCAACCCCATTGCATGGTAAAACATGCAGCCCTTAGTGGGAAGATCTAGAAAACTCCATTTCGTTTCAGTGGGTTGTACCCTGACTTAATGCAAATAACCAGTCATCCGCAGACTATTTATGTCCGATCTGTTTGTTCCCCTCAACCAATTACCATGATTGTCAAATTGTCAAATGAAATGGAGTTTTCTAGATCTGCCCACTAAGGGCTTCATGTTTTACCATGCAATGGGGTTGCTACATAGCCCAATTTTGGGTTTAATGTTGATCCAGTCGCAGAGACTCTAATATATTTGAAATTCATGAGGACATTTCCCTCTCTAATTTGGGCTGAGATTCTTTGTCAATGAATTGTTTAAAGAGAATTTCTTATTGAATGATTTGTGTTTAAGTACATGATAAACTTTGTTAATTTAAGGGTAATCTCCCTTTTAGCGGTGAATATGCAAAATACATATTATAAGATGGCCGCCGTTTACAACACATTGTGAATGGATGAGGACAGGCTGAGTCCTCTTTTTACTTTTTTGTTTATTTCTGCATCACTTGTAATGGGCTGCGGAACCAATGGGATTAAGATTTAAAATGAGGCAGCTCATTCAAATGAATTGACACTGATGAAAGCCAGGAGGCTGAAACGTGTCTGTTTGTTTATTTTCTTTGCACATGGTCTTTGTATGAATTAAAACTTTAATCACGAAATGCCTAGAGTGCCCAGCGCTTTTCTTAGAGGACATATATATATATATATATTTTTTCCCACACAAAAAACGAAAGGTTACAGAGACGTTATAGTTAGGCTGACATATCACTCATACAAAACCAGTGAAATTCAGCCATTATAGTTACCTGAGTTAATCATCAGTTAGTCATCAGTGATGTCATGAGTGATGTCACTGACCTTGTCATGAGTGATGTAATATGTGAGGTCATAAGCAGTGCATTCCGGGGGTGCGAGTTATAGTTAACTCAGGTAACTATAACGGCTGAATTTCACTGGTTTTGTACGAGGGAAATGTCAGCCTAACTATAACGTCCCTGTAACCTTTGTTTTTTTAGTGAATTTCTAAGGTTTTTTAAATGCTAATTCCGAACTATAACGTCCTTGTAACCTTTGGATTTTTTGTGAATCTCTAAGGTTATTTAAATGCTAATTCCTAACTATAACGTCCCTGTAACCTTTGTTTTTTTTAGTGAATTTCTAAGGTTTATTAAACTAGCAGTCAAGGTTGCAGAGTGGTGGAGAAAGGGGGGTGGGCCTCCAACCAGATCTCAGGAATTCTGCTGCATAGGACTTACAGGAGGTACCAGGAGGGTTTCTTGGCCCCCAAGGTCCCTCTGGAGCCAAGGGGACTTTATCCCTCAACTAGTAGTGTGCCGAGAGGTACATTTGCAGAGTGGTGGAGTAAGGGGGGGCATGGCCTCTGACAACTTATCAGCAGTCCTGCTGTGTGGGACTTACTGGAGGTAACAGGAGGGGTAGTTGGCCCCCAAGGATGTCCTTGGGGGCCAACTACACCTACTATTACCTTCAGTAAGTCCCATACAGCAGGATTGCTGAGTTCTGATAGCAGGCCACGCCCCCTTTCTCCACCACTCTGCAACCATGCCTCCCCTTCGCTGCTGAGTATCCTTAGCGGCCAACTAGCCGACCTGTTACCTCCAGTAAGCCTCACACAATGAGATTGCTGAGAGGTGGTTGCAGGCCATGCCCCTTTCTCCACCACTCTGCAAACACACCTCCTGGCACGCTCTTGGTTGAGGGATGAAGTCCCTTTTGCTGCTGAGGGTTCATAGGGGCCAACTAGCCCACATGTTACCTCCAGTAAGCCCCACACAGCTGGATTGCTGAGAGGGGATCAGAGTCCACGCCTGCTTTCTCCACCACTCTGCAAATGTGCCTACTGGTGCACTGCTGCTTGGGGGATGAAGTCCACTTTAGTCCTGAGGCCCTCAGGAGGCAAGGGGACCTCATCCCTCCACCAGCAGTGCTCTGAGAGGTGCGTTTGCAGAGTGGTGGAAAAAGGGGAGTGGCCTGTGACCACCTCTTAGCAGGTGGGCTATTTGGCCCCTAAGGACCCTCTGCAGCGAAGGGGACTTCAACCCCAACCAGGAGTGCGCCAGGAGGCGTGTTTGCATAGTAGTGGAAAAAGGGGGCGGGCCTCCAGAGAGTTGCCGGCTTCCGATTTTTTTTATTTTTTTATTTTAGGAAGGGGGCTGTGTGGCTCCCATTCACTTGATCCTTTTGGGCCCCCGAGGACCCCATCCCCCGGGGCCTGACCCATTTAAAAATTTTTTATTAAAATAAAAAGGGAGGGGGGCCACGCGGCCCACCTCCCCGTCTACTATGCATACCTGTCAACATGGGAAGAGGTATGAACAGAGAGATAGATGTTTCTCAAACTCTACTACAGACACCTCTCATCCTGGTAAGATGCGTTAGTGAAAAGCTCACCCCATTCCCAGACAGCACTGCATATCGCTGTTGCTGTAGGGAAAGGTGTCAGTACAGAGGCCATTGCTTGCCCACACCTTACTGCACATCCTTTTTGCCATGGAGATAGGTGTTAGTGGAGATTACAAAATTGAAAAGCAGCCATATTGTTTAGCCAGCACTTAGTCTGCGTTTGGGGTTTTAAGGGGAAATATGGTGTACTACAGTGAAATATTAATTTTTTTAATATATTTAATTTTTTTAAATTTCTGTAACTACCGCAGAACTTTCTAGATACTAGCAGGGTACTCCATAAACCTTTTTTTTAAATATATGAAGTAATAAATCTACTTTTTCCTACCTTTACAAACTTGCCTAAAGTGCTACATTCCTTCCTATGCACTTTTAATGCAGCAGTAATCTATATGTCCGCTTAAAACCCAGAAAGCAGACAAAGTGTGGTCTAAACAATATGGCTGCATTTTAATTTTGTAAGGACTTTCATTACCCAATCATATACTGTTTTGTCATTGCGATGTACAGCGGTGTACTACAGCGCAATAAATCGCTAAGTTTTTGTGCATTATGAGCCTGATTCACAATGTTAAACTTACACTTTTGTGTAAGTTTACCATTGTTTGCTATTCACAAAGACATTTTACTAGTAGTGTCTTTACGACTGCAGAGTCTCTGCACATAAAAAGATAGGACTGTCCTCAATTTTTCTGTGCGGAGACTCCATAGTCGTATATATACTACTTGTAAAATACCTTTGTGAACAGCAATCAATTGTAAACTTACACAAAAGTGTAAGTTTACCATTCTGAATCAGGTCATATACCTTTAAAACTACTGAAACTATTTAGACCTAATTCCAACAAGTACCATTTACACCCTATAATCTTTATTTCTGGAAAATTTCATCTAAACACTTTCAACCTTTTTCCCTCTAACCAACAGTGTACAACACACTGCTCCACTCCACTGTACAACATGCCACTCCACTCTATGATGAGTCACTCTACTCTGCGACACCCCACTCCACTCTACAATAGTCCAGTGCACTGTATGATACTCCACGCCACTCCACTCTATGACACTCCACTCCACTCTACGATATGCTACTCCACTGCACCACACACCACTCCACTCGATGAAATGCCAGTCCACTCTATGACACTTCATGCCCCTCCACTCAACGACACACCACTCCACTCTACGATATGCCTCTCCATTCTATCACGCACCTCTCCACTGTGCAACATGCCACTCCACTCTACTTCCAGGATCGGACTGGCTGTAGCGGGCACCGGGCATTTCCCGGTGGGCTGGAGGGGTGGGGGCCAGTTTTGTGCCTGCGGGGGACGCTTTTCTTACTGGGGGCCAGTTTTGCAGCAGTGCTGCAATATCGGCACCCTGTAAGAAAAGCGGGAGCGGTGCTTTTTGCTAGCACCCCCCGCTCCTAGGGCCGGTGAAGCAGCAACCTGCCAGGGCTGGTTGCTGTTCCCAGTCCAGCCTTGTCTACGTCCCTCCATTGTAAGACACTTTACCACACTCCACTGTACGACATAGCACTCCATTCTATGCCACTCCACTCTACGCCACTCCACTCTATAACACACCGCTCCACTCTACAACAACCCACTCCACTCTATAATACTCCACAGCCTGCCACTCTACCACACACCACTCCACTCAACCACACGCCACTCCACTCTACGACATGTCACTACAATCCACTCCACTGTACAACATCCCACTTCACTCTATGCCATTTTAATCTATGCCCCTCCACTCTAAGACACTGTATGACATGCCACTCTATGATATGCCACTCTACTCTACTGTACAACACACCACTACACTACATGGCACTTGACAACACTCTACTCCACTCTATGACCCACCAATTTACACAAGTCTACTCCACTGTAGGACACTGTATGACACACCACTCCAATCTATGACACGCCACTCCACTCTATGACACCCCACTCCACTCTACGACATGCCCATGCAGTCTACAACACTACACGCCACTCCACTCTAAGACAGGCCACGCCACTCCACTCTACGACACACTACTCCACACCACTCCACTCTACTACACCCCATTTCACTCTATGAAAGGCAACTCCACTGTACACTCTAAGGTACTCTACACCACTCTATGTCCCTCCACTCTATGCCACTCTACAACACTGTACTCCACTGTACAACACTCTACGCAATACACTCTACGCCACTACATGCTACTTCACTCTACTGTACTCCATGACATACTACTCTACTGTACTCCATTCTACTCCACTACCCCACTCTATGCCAATCTACTCCTCTATACAACACTGTAAAACACTCCACTCATTGACATGCCACTTCACTGAAATGTACAACATGCCACTCCACTCTACGGCACTGCACTCTACAACACTCTACTCCACTGTATGCCCCAACACTCTACACCACTCTTTGACAATATACGGCACGCCACTCCACTCTATGACACAGAACTCCACTTTATAACACGCCAGTCTACTGTACAACACACCTCTTTATTCTACGACACTCCTCTCCACTCCACTCTACCGCACTCCACACCACTCTATGAGACAACACTACACTCTACAGCATGCCACTACACTGTACGACATTCCACGCCACACCCCTCCACTCTAAGACACTCTATGACACAGCACTCTAAAACATGCCACTCCACTGTACTCTACGAGACGCCACTCCACCCTACACCACTCCACTCTACTGTACTATTGCCACTCCACTCTACAACATGCCACTCCTCTCTATGACCATTAAGATATAATGGGGTAACCCACAAAAGTCAATGGACCTGGGTACTAATTGATATAGAAAAACAATGGTCCTAGACTTATGTTAAATCTTAGTTGTCTGAAGCAATCATAGACAGCATAGGGTACATATACAGCAGACCAGCTGGATTCCCCGGGCCATGCTAAGATGATGTATTAAGACGCTGTGGGCGATTTTCTCACCCACTAATTGAAGGTAAACTGCTGTTACCAAGCCGCAATTCTATTGCGGACTTTTATATCTATACCCAGGGGCGGCACTTTAACTGTGCATCACCCATGATCAGTTGCTCCCCGCATCCCCTCATCCCTCCTTTCTGTCTTGAGGAAGACCCGCTTGCAGAGGATATAAACTGCCCTCATTGCACTAGGGTCGAAACGTCGACACTCTCCCCTACTCGGGGCCTGTACCTGTTATTATCCCAGCCCTACTTGCTTACAGACAAACGTTGTTTGCGCATTTTTTGAGAAATAACAAAATGATTAACCATGAACTAACTAATGGACAGGCCTCAATGTAGAACTGGTGCAATCATGAATCACGACCAGTTTTACTAATGAGATTGTAATGTAAATAATGATGAATCATTGTTTTTCTTGATTGGATCTCCCTCTTATATATTCTATCTTACTTCACGAGCACTTTCTTTCTTCACTTTTTCCCTTGGAGCAACCTCTCCTCTGTTTTGAACATTGAATATGATAAAATGGTATGAAAAGTGACCGAATAAAATACTCCTCTCTATGACACCCCACTCCACTTTATGACACACCATGCCACTCCACTTTGTTTCACTTTACTCCACTCTACGCTATGCCACTTCACTGTACTCCACTCCACTCTATGACTCTCCACTGCACTACACTACACTCTACACCACTCTCCTCCATTGTACTTTTCAAACGCTCTAGTTGACAACACTCCAGTCTATGGTTTGAAACACTTCTTTATCAAAAAATAAAACCCATTGAACTACAATGGAAAAAACAAAGGTTAAAGCTTAGTTTTAGTTAGGAAAACTTTATTTATTCTTTCTATACAAACCAGGCTTAAACTACGCAAACATTTGACATTCTAAAGTTATAGTCATACCTTTAAATGTATACTTTATCACCACCTTCAAATTACTATAACTATTTATTCTTTCTATACAAACCAAACTTAAACTATGCAAACATTAGATATCCTAAAGTCAAAGCTATGCCTTAAATTTTCAATTTGCGCACCATCTTCAAATTACTATAACTCGTGCACCTCCATGCACAGTTTTGTCAACTCGCTAGCCACACTACATTAGTCATAACTTGCGCCTTTACGATGCACTGCTTATATCCTTTGATATAACATCACTAATACCATGTGAAATTATAGCATTCATAACAACACTTATAACGTCTCAAGTGACATAATTTGTGAGAACACTGTGCAAGGTAGAGTGGTATCCACATTCCACAGGGAGAACATGCTTACCTTCTTTAAAGAAAAGACACAAAAACTGGATCAAAATCCAAGACAGCCCAGAAGTATCAACAGTTACAAACTTAACACCCAAAATGGTGGTATCCATCTAATCAATCACAAACATGAGCCCTCCTTATACCTGAAAGGCGTTATGAATAATCACTGCAATGCTGAGCATAGACCAACAAAGACAAATTTGATGACATAGCTCCTGGCGCACCATGGTTATCAAGACATCACTCCATTAAGGCATAGTTCCAAGAGCAGTGAAGGATGCCATTATTCCCTCTCCACTAGGAAAACCATTTCAAATCTTCCTCCCTTCCTGAAGAAGATTGTGGAGGGTGAAGTCACAAGAGTACTTCTGGCGCAAACTATATCATCCATAACATCAATCTGACACTGTCTCACTCAAAAGCATGGGAAGATCTGCTATTTTCCCATAGTTCAGATTATCTAGTAATTTTGACCCTTCAAGCCCTTTCAGAAGATAAAGTATGGTTGACCATGAAATTCTGTTGAAGTGGCTGGTACATGACCAGGAATAACGTGCACATCACACCAGTAGGGATCATTTTTTTAGCAGATCACTCCCAGAAAGGCACCATTGCTGCCCTCCCTTTGTTGTCTAATAACGTCAGTGGCATCCCCAAGGCGCCATTTCCAAATGTATGTCGATCACCCTTAGCTCATGATCTAGCTCTGTAAGGATATAAAGGAGCTACTCAAAAACCACAAGTTGTCTAAAACACATATACTGCTGGATGAAAAAAAGCTGCCTCTTACCTGATAGCACAAAGACGGAGACACTTACAATTGGGGCATGTTGACATTCCTATTTTCAGAGGTTCTGGGACTTTCCCAATCCCACAGAGAGGCAGCCAAAAACCTCAGAATATGGTTTACCCCAGAGCTCTGATTTGCTCATCATATACAATGGTTAAAAAAGTATAAACTATCCATTAATGATGCTGAGAAGATTCCTCCCTCTCTTACAGATGCCACAGATGAGTAGCTTCCACAAATTGCTTGAAGCATAAACATACAAATCACATCACATGTGCCATGAAAGAACTGCATTTGCTCCAATCTCCTTAAAAAGGAAATTCAAGCACCTCTTCATGCTCCTCAAGTAGCTTTGTGGTAGTATTCAAAAATTCCTCTCGCATATCTCAGTGTTTGGACAAAAAATCTAGTTGTAAATTTTGGGAGAAAGAAATATTGGAAAAAAAATATTGTGAGGGAAAAATATCATGATGCAGCAATATTAATGTCAAGAATATCGTTTTTCACGTGAGTAATATTGTTGTTAAGAATATCATTATTATAAATATCGTTTTCAATGATATTTGTTGTAAAGGATATTGTTTTCTAATTAATTTGTGTTTTAGTTTATTAATTTTGTGTTACTATTTTTGTATAATTGTTAATAATTTTTAAAATATAGTTTGTATTTTTAAGTGATTTAGTATTGTTTATGTAATTGTTATTTGTAATTTATAGTGTTGTAGCAGGTTTTGGTTTTGTAGGGGGATAGGGTGGGAAGGTAATGAAGTAATAAATAATTATTAATTAATTAATCATTTTTCAGTAAGTATGTTATTGATAGTCATCATGCATATTATGTAATATAGATTTATTATACTTATATTTTAGGTGCGGGTTGCTACATTTCTAGGGATATAGGGTGGGAAGTTAATTTGGTAAAAGCAACCCCTGACACCTGTTTTGCTATCATTATAGTTCTTCACAGAGGTTTAGCTTTGTCCAGACACAGGAAGCACCTGGTTTAAGTCAAAACAATACCCTTTGAGGCATAGTGTGCTACATAAATTATGCAAAATAGAAGCAGAGAACTCTGGGTAGTTCCCAAGTTTAGGTGGAGAGCAGCACCTGCATAGAGCGCACTCTACAACACCAGAGACACTCAGAATTTGCTCACATCAAATGTCTGCTTTTCTATTAAAGTTTTTAAGAATAGGATTAGAACATTGCCATCCACGCCAAGATAGAAAGGGACAAAGTCTTTTGCCATTTCTACAGCAAAGTCTTTAAGCATAGGATTAGCACAGTGCCATCCATGCTGAGCTGTAAAATGTCAAAAGCCTTTTATCACTCCAGGCACAGTATTACAGCTTTGGATTGGTAAAATACCATCCAAGCCAACCTAGAATGAATAAAAGAAACCCCTGACGTTTCACAATCATTATAGCTCTTTGAAGAGGTTTAGCTTTGTCCAGACACAAGGGAGCACCCAACCTAAGCTAGTGGAACATCAGCCTAATCAGACGAGAAGTAAATCATAAGAAGCACATCAAAGTAATGGGTCCACAACTGTGGAAAAACTGCAGCTAAGGCCTGAGAAATGAATCTCCTTTAGCAGCCATCAATCAAGCTCTGCCAGCTCGACTCTTAACAAGGTTTGCTCTTTGAATCGGGGCCACACTCTCGGTTCTCTGGTGAAAGAGAAACTCCTTAAGATCTACACTTGATTTCATTTTAATGAACGAGCAAAGTCCAACTGGAGAGGCCACCTCGTTTGGCGGACGTCTTCCGGAGGCGAAACTCAAAAATAACTTTCAACTGCTGTGAAGTGACCTTTTTGTGATATAGCGGCATTCTATAAAAAAATATAAAAAAATATATTGAAATATGTATTTAGTGCCAAATTGTGTTCGAGAATATTTTAACAACCTCTAAAATACATTGAATTGTAGACAATTTAATTTGGTAAATTGTACTCTAAAGTATACCCTTGGCGATCTGCCCAAAACACGGGGGACTTTCTCAGCAGACCATGAAGCATTGTAACATATTTTATCAGTGCTTAGCAAACTTTCTGTAAAAAATATGGGCTTGATTCACAATGATTTTGCAGGAGTAAGACTTACTCATGTACTACTCTGGCTTACGCTTGAATTCCAAGAGTATGTCAGGAGTACTTCTGACTTACACCAAGCATACGCCGGTGCTATGTCTTTTTGCCTAGTTTCTCACATGAATAAATGTTAGTGGCGGCTGGCATCTACGGGGAGGGGGGGCAGGCACGTGCGCAAATATTTTTTTTTAATTTTTTTTTATTGTCCTCATCTCACCAATAAGCTTCTGCGGATCTTATGAAGCCGTGTAATGATCTAGGGGCCTTCCGGCTTACCGCACTCGCTTAGGTCACCCGACCGATCCCCTTAGTGAGGGAACTTGATGTAATCATAGGACCAACTATATTAGTCTTCGGTTTCGACCCCAACTCATAAGGGGCTGCCAGATGTTTATTGGCTTGTCCCGTTCGCCTTCATACTCCAAACGAGCCATAGCAAATGCGGCTTTAAGCCAGTCTTCTCTTTTCGGAGGAAATGCATCTTTCCACTTTTTGCAGACCTCTCTCCGTGCTAGCAGTATTAGATATAATAGCAGCCCTCTGTGGGACTGCGATGCTGTCTGACAGTATAATCCATCATCCCCGAAGAAGACCAATGACAAATTCACATCAATATTGGCCTTGAATATAGCAAGAAGGGTATCACCTATCTCCTTCCAATAATTTTTTAGTTCAGGGCACTCGAAAAAAAATGTGGAGGTCATTGGCTATAGGCGTCATACATCTTGGGCATTTTGGTGTTGGAGTAGGGGCAAACTTTGCTATCTTTGCTGGGGTGTAATAAAGCCTGTTAATAACAAAAAAGTGATTCTTTTTCAGGCTTGCAGGTTTAATATATTTATATAACACCTTCAGTGAGGGCTCGAAGAGAGCATCTATTGATGGTTCAAGGGGGTTTGATTCCAGACCGTAGATAAAGATGGAATCTCCAGATCTTCTGCTTCAAATAGATGATTATACCACACAGATATTTCTTTCGTTATCGGATATACATGTTGACACAGTCTCTCTATATCCCCATTCCCCCTTACTTCATCTTTTTCTGCATCAAACCATGACACCAGCTGTAGATATTTGAATCTTGAAAACCCTATGCCGATCCTAGCACTCAGAAATTCCCAAGGATGGATCCCCTCTGAATCTACCAAATCAGACCAGATAGTTATGCCCGCTCTCTTAATAGGTACCGCCAGACTATCTCTGAGGCAGCTAGGCGTTCCGGGTGAGTTCCAAATTGGAGCCAGATCTGAATAATAACCTCTCCCCCATTTGCGTCTAACATTGTACCATATTTCCAGGGCTGCCCTCAGAACCTTCAGACGTACTCGCTTAAAGTATTTTGGAGCCCCAAACTTATATAAGAAGGCTTCATCTCTCCCTCCTTCTTCCGTTCTTGCCATTTCTCCCAACAACCTTCCCCATGCAGATTCTTCTGGTTTCCCAAGCAGCATCCGAATGCCCTTAAACTGAAATGCCATTGCATACCAACTAATATCAGGTAAAGCCAGCCCGCCTTTAATAAGTCTACGTCTCAATTTCTTCCAGGCCAGCCTGATCCCTTTAGCTCCCCAGATAAAACTCCCGATCTTACTCTGTACTTTACTAATGCTCTTGTACGGAAAAGCCAGAGGTATAGCGGAAAATAGATATGAAAGCTTCGGGAGAATGACCATCTTTACTAAGTTGACCTTCCCATAGATGGTTAAAGGGAGGTTCCTCCATCTACTAAAAAGGCGATCTATTTCTTTAATAGATCTATCAAGATTAATCTGGGGGATTTTTTCCAGATCTTTCACAGTATAGATGCCCAAGTATTTTAACTCTGTACTGGTTACTCCCCCCCATTGATCCAAATTCCAGCACATCACCTCTGTTTTTGATGTATTAGCTAAATATCCCGACAGGGACCCAAATCCGTCCAAAAGCGCCTCCACGCGGGTAATAACCACCTCAGGGTCATTTGTATATAATATTAAATCATCCGCATACAGAGCCAACTTACAATTATAAAGTTGGGACTTATAGGGAGTTATGGATTCATCCATCCTGATTGCCTGCGCCACACGTGCGCAAATATTAACATAAAAAAACTTACCTGAACCAACGTCCTCCACTCCGTATCTGTTCTCAGGAACTGGATGCAGTGTGGGCACCAGTCCTGGCACTGCTTTCATGCTGTGAGAGCAGCACCCTGATTAGTGGGAGCGGCCTCACTTGCCACTCCCAAGGACACTGGAGCCCTTCACTTACTCTAACTGTTAGACGTTTCAAAGTGTGCAAGTGTGACTGGCCATCGCAAGACGGCCGGCCAAAGGAACATGCGCACTTTGAAAAGTGCACAATCAGCCCACCCTCCTATCAGCTGCTGTCATTCAGCAGTGGCCCACCCCGTCCTGACACTCCGTTCATCTTTGGGGGTAATTTAAGTGGTGCGCTGCTCCTCCGCTCTAATGGAGGAGCCGCCCTTGAAAATATAAACAAGGTGTAATTATGGGTGCAGAAAAAAAATCGAAGAATACTTTGTGAATTAAAAAAATACACAGAGGAGATTCCCATTCCGAACATTACAGGGTACCCAGCGCAAATAAAATAAAAAATATTCTGTAAGCCTAATTATACCCAGCAGAAGGAGATAAAGGGCTTTCTCTGTCTTCTCTATCCTTCACAACTAGCTTGCCTTCGGGTGGGAACCGACACTAAAGTTCTGGTGTGGGAAGTTGATTGTAGAGGTTTGGGTGGCACAGGCAGGCAGGAGGAGCAGGGAGACTCCAGTACTGCAAGTTCACCACACAGCTCAGGGCAGGTAGACACTCACTGGCACGTGCGACACGTCCAACACTGGGCCTCCTGAGACAGCCTTTTGACTTTTGGAGCTGGCCACCAAAAAGAGCAAGCAGTCACTTGAAGCAGTGGCACAGCAGCAGCCTTAGCAGTGGACTCGCTCAGCCGGGGAGGGGTTTACTCCCTCAGCAGGGGAGGAGCTGAACTGTACCAGCGCCTCAGTTAAGGCAAATGGAATCGAAGAACAGGAGTAAACCCGTTAACCCAGCTGAGACCCGGGTGGAGTTTGTAACCAAAAGACAACGTCTCAACCGGTAATCATTTAAGGGGGGGCAAGTACTAGGAGAGTAACAATAACTCAGGGAAGGGAAGAAAAGGAGACCACAGCAGTTTTAAGTAGGAAATACATTCTTTTTTGTAAGTAGTTATATCGGCACTACTATACAGTTTATGCAAAGGTAACCAGAACACACAATTGTGCACTGAACATGCTAGTGATAGTGAACGGCGCAGTGACACAAGAGAGTGAGGAACAGCGTGAGAGGTGCAAGGAATATATACAGAGATTGAAATAGTGGTCAACGAAACAATGAGGATTATATACAGAGTAAGGACTTCTTCGTTAGGGCTGTTTAAGTAGACCACAGTGAAGCCAAATGTATGCTGAATAGTCGCCGGCGTTTTGACCTGTTCAATTCCAGGTCATCATCAGGACAAGGTTACTTTATTCAGAGTAGTGCTGTATAAAGAGAAAGAAGAATGAGGCCCAGAATTCAAGAGAGTAGATCAAAGGTGGTAAAAATGGGAACAGAAAGCTACCTGTGGTAGTAGTGTTGAAAAGATCCAGAAGATATTTGAGAAGGCGAATGTGTAGAGGTAAATCCAGGTTGGACCTATGGGAAGGTAAGGGACGGAGCTGATTGAGCTGAATCTATATAAGGAAAGTGAAAAGTGCCAAGGAGGCCACGGTCACTCTCTTGTGTCACTGCGCTGTTCACTATCACTAGCATGTTCAGTGCACAATTGTGTGTTCTGGTTACCTTTGCATAAACTGTATTGTAGTGCCGATATAACTACTTACAAAAAAGAATTTATTTCCTACTTAAAACTGCTGTGGTCTCCTTTTCTTCCCTTCCCTGAGTAATTGTTACTCTCCTAGTACTTGCCCCCCCTTACATGACTACCTGTTGAGACGTTGTCGATTGGTTACAAACTTCAGTTAAGGCAAAAGCATGGCAGACGAGCAGCAGCCTAAGGCACAATACATTAGGTGTACTGTGCATAGCTCGGTGGTGGGATGGCGGCATGAATGCATCATATTGAAGTTCAGTGGACACAATTTCTGTGCCTAGAGCTGGGTGGAGCCATAGGGGACAGGGCATGCAGGCACAATAGGACATCCAACTGGGACTGCCACCTGAGGGATAGCCTCAAGAGTCTCGTTGGGCAAACATAAGCCCCTGTGATGCCCACCGGCAACCGCAAGCACAAGTTTAGAGCTGACCCAATAATAATCATAAACGTAGTAGAAGAAGTAATATTAATGATAATCACCTTCATTGTCATCATCATAATTGTCATTGGTGTGTTACATGACTACTGCTGTAAGAATATTGCCTAACATAAATATTGTGTCCTAAATATTGTTTATAAAAATATCACTCCCAGGGCCGGACTGGCTGTAGCGGGTATCTGCCGTTTCCCCAGGAGGCTGGAAGGGGGGGGGAGGGGTTTCAGCCATGGTGGCTGGTTTTGTTACTGGGGCCGGTTTTACATGCGGTGCTGCAATATCGGCCCCAAGTAACAAAAGCAGTCCGACAAAATTGCCAAGGCTGCTTTGGGTTCCCAGTCCGGCCTTGATCACTCCATTGGCGTTAATAGCATAAAATCTACACCCAAGGTGACAATATTTTTGCAAATTAAATTTAGGAAACAATATTGATGTCAGACAATATTTCTGTAAATGAAATTCTGACATACGGAGTTTGGCGGTTTTGCGAATGCCGGTATTCTTGATCCCGCTGCATTTGCGCAGCGGTCAGAGGCAATAATATGCTGGTGGTGCTGCTGTGGCACCGCCAAGCATATTACGAGAAACCTCCCCGCCATCCTTTCAATGGCGGTGAACCAGCCATGGAAAGAGTGGTGGTGAGGCACCTCAGTGGCCCATTACAGTGCACCCTGTTGCCTCTGGGAATGGGGGTGCATGCAGGGGGGTACATGGTGTGCCACCCTGGTATTGCACCCCCAAGTTTTTGCACGGGAAGGAATGCCTGAACATGGTGCATTCCTTCCCGTGAAGATGTGCTGCGGTGTTCCCACTGCCGTGCCTTTATAAGGCTCTCCTGTGAGCACCGCCCGCCCGCCCTGGGTTCCAGTCGAAATCCGGCAGGCGGTGTCAGAACTGTTTTGGCAGTCCTACTGCGGAGCGCTGGCATGGGGCTCCGCAGGAGGACCGCCAACGTTGGAATAAGGCCGTTAGTAATAGTAGTAATAGTAGTAGTAGTATCTGTATAATAATAATGCTGATAATTTTAATTAATATTATTATTTTTATTTCTAATATTATAATTATTATTCCTACCACAACAATACTACTACTGTTATTACTACTGTTACTGCTGCTCCTAATAACAATAATGATGCCAATAATGTTGCTATTATTTTTGTTGCTGGTGTTATAATCGATATTTCTAGTATTGTAATTGTGATTATGTTCATAAGTTTCCTTATCAAAACGGCTATAATCATTGTTATTATTGTTATTACAAGTAGTTGTAATTGTAGGAGCAGTAGTATTACATTAAGAACAAGATCATAAAATTCAGAAGTTGCCTCTTTCTGAACCTATTTTTTCATGCTACTGTGGTTTGGTGTATAAAGAAACACACCTAATTACAAATGAAGGCAGACACGGGGTCAAAGGTCATGATAGGGAGAGTGGTTTCCAGTTGTGAATATCCTGATTAAAAACTAATTTCATACCTTTCACTGACAGGCTAATCAGCTTCGGGAAACAGGGGCGAGCTTTACAAAAAGGTGTTGTACATAAGTGTCACATTCCTGATTGCTGGAGTAATCCTTTCAGAGTTTAGAATCCCCAGAGGAACTCAGACCTCGGAAGAGAAAGCAATGGTCGGTGGATTAGATAAGTACACATTAGGAATGATAAAATGTGTCCTGGGGAAGCATTAAGCACATTACAAAGATATGCTAAATTAAACAGAGCGTTTTTCTAATTAAGTTTTGATAAGCTGAGGATAATAGATAAGGTTGACAGTTGTGCCAAGTAAAACAGTTTGTTTGAAGACTATTTTGCATCCATCGAAAATGAGAGAATTCATTGTTTTATAGTCTACTTTAACACTTCTTAAAATTCTTTTTCGCAGGGTAAAACAGCGTACTTAGGGGCACCGTCTGTTTTGTGCATTGGATTAGCAGACAGAACACATTAGCAATTTCTGACAATGGGTGGATGGTTTTGGAAGAGGATTTGTGATTAACATTTAAAATGCCTCCCTTGCTCATAACTGTGAAGTCTAATTACTATTTAATGGAACATTTTTGATTTCAATATTAATGTGACGTGGTCATTACAAGTGTTTACCCGTACCGTTATGTATTTTGTTAAGTTTAATTAGTTACTTAATTAGTGGTGGTTAATAACGCCACAAATGCTGGAAGGTAACCCAGCACTTTATAAACAAAAACGTATAAGGTAGCTTTATACAAAACAAAGGTAAAGGGCTGAGCTGAGTGTTAGCATATTGTGATTTCTTGGCCTGCAAGCATGGCTTCCCAAGCCACATGCAGAACTTAATACCTGCATGCGAGACAATGGAGTCCTTGGAGATGCCACAATGAGAGTGAGGCAACTGGTGTTGTTGATTGGTATGAATTGCTCTCTGAGGAGCAGGAAGGAGGCAATCCCTGCAGAGCAGTGGGACTTATTTACAAGCTCTTTGCGCCGCCGGTGCGTCACTTTTTTGGACTCACCGGTGGTGCAGTGTGCCTGTCCATATTTACAAGTCCACGTAAAGCTACCCTGCGTGGCTCTTCATGGCCTTGTAAATATGGCCCCCTTTCACGCATTACTCTGCGTGAAAGGGGAGTTCCATGGGTGTTGCTGTGAATGTTCCCACGTAACATCCATGGAATCTGACCCATTCCCAGATTTTCAAGGTTTCATAAACCTGGGAATGTGTCAGACACCCACGCCTCCCCAGGGGAGGCGTAGGGAGGCACAATGAGGAGAAATACCTTTATTTTTCCTTGTTTTTCCTTTTTCTATCTGTGCTGAATTCTGCAGCACACATAAAAAGAGGAAACCACCACTCGTGATTGTTTTTGTGCAGGAAGGTGTCCCTTCCTGCACAAAAACAATCACCCCTACAACGCACACACCCTTGCACCATGGCACAAGGGTGCCTGCATTGGCGCATGGCAGCCATTGTGCACCAGTGCAGGGGAAAAGGACAGGAATGCACCATATCGCATAGATATGGCGCATTCCTGCCCTTTTCTTTTGATGCAGGGAAGAGCAGCAAGATTCCTTGCTGCGCTGTACTGCGCTTAAACCTCGTAAATGAGGTACCGTGTATTTATGGCCTGGGTGGGAACAGAATATGAACTTAGTGGTTGACTGTAACAGGTTGCCCACACAAGAACTACAAATAGCTATGAAGGTCATTCTTGTCGCTGATGTGGAGGGTGTCATCAACCACCTGGCTTGTGGCCATCTCTGTATTTCACATGGGTTGAATTCTAATGCAGGCTGGCAGTTTGCAGTAGTTGTTGTTGGTCAATGTGCATTTTGGAGCTTTATTGTTACTGCTCTTTCTAGTGTAGATGAGAAGGGAAGTGGAGTGAGTGACTGGGTGGTACTTTGGTGGCTTGCTTAGGTGGAGATGATTGATTTACGTGGTGCAGAAAGTGGTTTCTCTTGAGAGTCTTGTATCTCGTGCATCACACGCCTGTCGTGATGTGCTTGAAATGAGGGAGGAATTGACGATGCTGAGAAGTGATTTGATGGCTGCAAGAAATGTAATGCAGTCGGAGGAGATGATGACATTGTTGTATATAGACACTTTAAAGATCTACTGAAGTTGGTCCTCTAGAGACAAGGTAGAAAGAGCTCCACTTAAGAATGTTTCAAGGGGAAGTTGAATTATCAGGTGGGCAGGCGGTGGTGTCAATATTGTGTCAACTTAAGTCGATATTTTTGATGAAGTATCCATTCATGGATGTCGATGTAGAATTGCTCCAGTAGTTCCAGACATTTGTGTACCACAATAGACTTCAGCTAATAGTTTCAGTATGAGTTTGGTCTAGTTAACCTTAATTTTCTTTTTTTCTCTAGTTTTGCTTGAATGCAGACCAATGATGTACTATCTGGTCCTAATAAGTAGGCTTTCTTGAGAAAAGATTTAAGGGATTCAGTGGGTGGCAACACTGCAGCTTCTTATAGAATCTTATGTCTACTTTATTCAAAGCTTGCTTTAAATTTTTTAATTGTCCTTTTTGAGTGTGGCCCCCACAGAAAGGTTGGCCTGTGGATATCTGGTAACAAACTATATGTATGACAAATCTCTCCATATCTCTTCTATATGTTGTTCTCAGTTTACAGTGTCAGCACACCTGCATCCTCCCATATTGGTTTTGTTTAATGTTGCTACATGCAGGGCTTTCCTGCATTTTCCCTCCCTCCAACAATACACAATCCCATTGGCTCATAAGACTTCAATTAACTAATGGTATTTCATAAGACTAGGAGCCAAGTGGACCAATAATTTTAAATAAATACATTATTTTGTTGTCTGGATTAGAAAAGCAAAATCATCAAACCTACACGAGAGGCAACTTTTTAATCTAAAGCTTTTTTTTCTTCATCCCTTTCTACGAAGGGATATTCAAATTTTTCAACACCGAGGGGTTCTACTGCGATATCCAACAATAAAGGGGCAACTGAGAATTCTCACTTACGCATCCATTTCTATTGGTAAGAGGTCAAATTTTGAGTTGGTAGTTAATATATTCCTTTTGATGCCTTGTAAATAAATTTCAGTGGTTCCAAAAATAAAGTCCCAAAGTTAATCTTCTTTAGAACAAGTCAGAGAAATTCTCATATGACAGCATTGAATACTTTCTCTTGCATTTACAATCACAACTGGGTTTTTGCTTTCCATGGTGTCTGCTATATCTTTAAAAATTCTCAAGCTTCTGTTATGATATCTGTTTGGGATTTTGGGGGTTGAGTTTTTTGTTTTGTCTTCTATCTGAAGGAGTTATTTTATGACCTTGTTTAAATGGCGAACTTAGATGTTAGTTAAGAATTATTATTCTACATTTTTAACAATTTGAGTCTGCAGACTGCACTTATTGTGGCAGTCTTCCCAGGCTTAATAGTAATACCTATTTCTGATGATTTTGTTTAAATTGGCTAGCGCTTTGAGACCCTTGGGTGATATGTGCGCTTAATAAAATACTATGACTATAACTAAATCTTCCAGTGGAAAGATCTGTAAGCCTGATTTACATTGTATGCCTGTACCAGGTTTACGGACAATATGTCCCTAAAAGTTTTATAACATTACAGATAAGGGTACCAGGGCCAAGAATCTCACTCAACTGGATATAAATAATTGCTGCTCTTTACTTTGTATTACTTCATATCCTTAACAGATGACTCCTTGGTAATCAACCATAACCCTGGCAGATGCAGTAAGCACAAGAAGGGTATGCACCCGCTTCTAATTTTTAGTAATAGAGGATATAGGGTTTTTGTTTAGCCTTTAGTGGACACACTGTCAACCATGGGATTGTGGAGGCCCCTTCTCTGCCAGCGAAGCATCGATACACTCGCCTCTCAATTTCGAGCTGTCTGTTGTGCCATCAAGACATTTCACCAAAAGTGCTCTCACTGGCACATTTTTTCATTTTAAGAAATAAAACACCCACAGGCGGAGTTTGTTTCTGAACCACAAAATGTCAGCTTCCTTGGCATGTTGGTAGGTTTCTCCTTCCATGTCATGACATTGTTCTTTTTTTCCATGCCTTACCTACAGGATGGTGGAGAACAAATCAGAGTGGAAAGCTCTGCGAGGCTTCAACAACCATGGTGGTGGCGACCTGTCCTTGGCTGGCCTGCTATAAAGATGCTGCGAACAGCAGGGCTAGCTGAGGATCCACTGTCAGAAAAGATGGAGTTCTCGGCCCGCTAAATTTGGCAGACGAACCAAAAGATGAGCTAACTGGGTATTCAACATTTGTTGGTTGATGTTGGTTGGTTGGTTGGTGTTCCGCTACCACCTGCCTCTAACTAACACGTAAAAGCGCAGGCAGAGATATACTTTTCCACCTCAATCTACTTTAACATTTTTTTTAATTCACAGAGATTCCCAACAGTGCACAGGTTTCCAGGCATACTACTCTGAATGTCACGTGACATCTCTCAGGGCCTCCTATTCATCCTGTGTGGAAATCCACACAGCTAGGATTTAAGTAGAGTGGAATGGACCCCGCTGTCAAATGCAATTTCTTTTCTCTGTGGAGTAGACATTTTCCCCCATGGTGAAAACTCTTCCCCTGCACCCCCACCAAATCTGGGGGTGATCCTTTCCATTCAGGAAGATGAGTTACTGCAGCACTTGACTGTAGTAAATACTGAAACATTTGCATGATGGAAAAGAGTTGAAGGGCAGCCATGCCTTCTATTGCCCACTTCCAATACCTTGCATGGGATTCACTACTGCAGATTTTACTCCAATCACGGTGGAGAAATCTATAATGATAAATCCATTTAAGCCTGCCGGGAATCCTTTTGTGAACTTGAGGCAAATGTAAATTAAGTATTTTGGGCTATACAGGTATCCCTAGGGCCCAAAACAGCTTTGTGATGAATAGAGCTTACAGCCTTTGGCTCTCTTGTCCATGAAAACAAAGTGCTTTAACAACAGTCTTAGACAGCCATACAAAAAATGCAAACCCTACCAGGGGGTAGAGGGTGTTTGGAGGAAATATGTGAATGGTACAGATTGTTTTGACATGTGTGGAAAATGAACCCTATCTGACTCGGCTTAGTGGAATCAAGACAAAACGAAGCTATTGAAGTGAATATGACCTGTGAGCTCTTACTTCACCCCCCTCCCACTTCACAAAACCATAAATCAACCTCAAGCTATAGGATCATGATGGCTTCTTCAGAGGTTTGAAAAACTGGCATTGAGAAAGCTCCAGTCACATGCATCATATGCAGTATGAGAATATAACAAAGGGTTTCATTGGTCATGTTCTGCGTAAGATTGACCTTTCTGTGCCCTCACCTATTTTATCTTTCTTCCTGCCAATCTATGGAAAAACATGCAATTCAGAAGAACACCCATGGCAACGTGCAAGTCACCATGAAATATGGCCACGTGAGATATCTGGGGCAACACCATCATCAAGTTGTTGATATACAATTGTTACATTCATGCTTTACTGAGCATTCAGAAAATTCTACAAGAGTTGACAGGGCTATGAGGCAAATCCATCCTGCATCACATGTGCCTGGGTTCTGTGGAAGGGAGGTGACGTAGATGAGATCTGAAGAGCAAAAAGACTAGGACTGTACCATTTGGAAGGCATCAACTAACAGAGATCTATTCATGCTGCTGTTGCTCTTTGCACATGCCAATCAGCCTCTGTCCCACTTAATAAGGCATCATGTTTTTGGGCACCTCATGGAACATCAATGGTGCTATTGTCTGTGTAGAATGCGCACTGCACACACTTGGTATCATCGTAACGCTGCTGCAGCCAAAAATTCCAGGGGAGAAAGTAGATCGTCAAAACAAGAGCAGACATTAACGGGTGTTAGCTGCATTCATATGTGGTCAGATTCCCCTTGCTTCTTCTACATGCAAACCAGGCACCCGCTGCAATATGATATAAGGGTCGGCCCGTTAGAATGGGTCCTGCTTTTGGTAGGGGAGGTGTAATTTTCCCTTTCTGATCCGTGAGTTCCCTATCTATCCCAGCCACCTCCTCCTGCCGCTTCCCTCCTCTGTACCACCAGCTTGGCCGCCACATACTACAGGTGCCATGGCATGCTGCACAGACCTTTTTCTTCTTCCCCCACTGGCACAGAGCTCAACATGGCCTGCCAGCTCGCAAAACGTTGGCAATAGGCTCTGCTGCGCACAGCTTTGCTGGCCTTGTACTAGTCCGCTCAGAGGCCAGAAGGGCTGGGAGCCAGACAGCGGCTGTGGAATCAGCTCCTCCTGCATGTACCTCTTCCTGCCTGGACCATAATAATACCGCCAAGCATGAGGAAATCCTTAGAATGCATGGAACCCAATTGGGAACCACAATTCCCACTTATGGCCTCCAGTCCAGGGGCCCAGCCCATCATTCAGCCTGGATGGGCTTCCAGGAGAAGGGCATGGTGGGGGGCCCACATGAAGCACTACCGGTGCCATGGTCACAAGAACAGGCAACAGTCAGATCTCAGTAGAAGCTTCCAGCCATAGGCTAGGTAGACCTCATATTTTATTTATAAATATATATCTGTAGATTGTGCTTTGGGGAGGGAACCAAGCAGGGCACTAGGATAGGCTCCAAGGTGTGCTGCCTCAGAGCTTCAAGTCTCTAGGGAGTCCTCAGATAGACCCTTCTAGTTTAGGTAGACCCTGTCATCGGTCGTAAAGAGCACAGATACTAACACAGTCTTGTCCAAAGATTGATATTGTGTGGGTGATACAATTTTAGAAGTTCACTGAAGGGATGGGCTTCTTTGAGAGGAGCACAGCATCCCTAGTTTGTAAGTTTCTTCTGACATCTTGGATTGGCTGGATAGGCCTTGAGTCACTGTAATGTGGGAAGACTTATTAAGGTCTTTTCATCAGGGATCTGGGCTCTTCTGATGGAACCTCTCTGTGAGGAAGACCTACTGCTTGGCTGTTAACTTCTCACTTTGCTGAGGGAATAAAGAGGAACTAGCTCACCCCCAGGCTGTAGAGGGATGCTGTCACTGATCCCTCTCTCCGACTAGAGAGGCCACTGACCAGTCTGCCACTCCTACCAGCCTGCATTTGCAGGGCCTTCTGAAGTTGATAAATATTCCTCAACTACTGATCTTGCTGCATACAGTTTGTAAAACGTTCTATCCTGTTTCGACCCTGAATTGGGAGACTTTGGGCCAAGTGTACTCACAGATTGATTGGATAAATTGGTCACAACTTGCATATTTAAATATTAGTAAGGGATTCCAGTAGAGAATATCGACTCCTGAATATCGATGGTACAGAATATCGTCACAACAATATTGGGGGACAAAATATCAAAACATAAGTGCAGAGAGGGAGGTAAGGATTTAATATTCTTCTGCTCACAGGTTCATGCCGTGAAAATACATATATTACTAAGGTATGTATATGTGGTGTTGGTTGAGAAAATGTGTAGAAACTTACCTTTCGATGTTGTGTCCCTCACTATCCGTCCGGTCGAGTTTCGGGACTTGATTTTACCCGCCTACACCCTACTTAGGCAGGTCACTATTTGCAACCACCTGTGTTTAGCAACATACACAAGGATGGTGGACTGCAAGGAACAGTAGATCACCATCCTTGTGTTTGCATTCCAAAACAGGATTATTTTTATTTAAAGCAGCCCATTTTCCTTAATCAAACCGATGCTGCTTCTAAAAACAAATCCCCTTTAGGAAGACATCAGTGGGAGAAGGCAGTGGCCTCTTGGATCACTGCTTGCTCCTCAAAAGACTACATTTGTAGTCATAAACCATTGATGCACCTCGTTGTGCATCACAAATAGGATGCCCCTTTTATGCATCCTCCTATTTGCTATTCAGAATGAGTTAAACCAATTTTGCATTTCAGAAAGATTTTACCGAATGGCAAAATGGTTTTTCTACATGTTAAAACACAATTTTGCAGTCACAATTCTTGTGATTTTGTTAATCCCAGAGTTTCCGACAGCGATATGATTTTGTACCTCTCGCACATTGTCGGGTCATAGAGAAGTATGTGTAAATTTTCAAGTGAAGGCTAGCCATTCAGCTAGGAAAGGGGCCTTGCCCCTAAAGGCTTCTGTTATTTATGTTATGTTATGTTGTTATGTTACGCAATGCCATGTTATGCTATGCTATGTTATGTTGATTTATTTCGTGCAGTAATCATCTACAAGAATATCCTGGCTCTTGAGGAGGGGCATAGGGATGTAGCCGCCGCTGAATTATTCGAAGAGCCAAGTCTTCAGCTTCTTGTGAAACTCAAGTAGCGAGGAGGAGGCTCTGATGTGTTGTGGGTGGTGGTTCCATGCTTTGAGTGCTATGTTGGAGAATGAGCACCCTCCTGTTCTGCATTTATGAACGTGGGGTGTGTGTGTGTGCGACTGAGCACGAGGCTGATCACAGGTGTCTTAATGGGTTGTAAAAGTGTATGCAGCTGTTGGGGTACACAATTTCCGTGTTGTGTAGGGCTTTGTAGGTGTGTGAGGAGTTTGAATTGGCTACGTTTGTGAATGGGGAGCCAGTGGAGCACCTGGTGGTGAGGGGAGATGTTGGTGCAGTGAGCGAGATTGAATATGAGTCTTGCGGCGGTGTTCTGAATGGTCTGAAGCCTGTTCAGGTGTTGTTTGGAAATTCCGGTGGACAGTGCATTTCCGTAGTCGAGTCTGCTTGTGATGAGTGCTTGTATGACGGTTCTTCTATTGTTCTGTGAGAGCCACTTGAAGATGTTTTGTAGCATTTGTGGAATGTGGAAGCAAGTGGAGCTTACAGCGTTGACCTGTGCCATCATGTTGAGATTGTCATCTAGGATGATCCCCAGATTTCTGGCGTGGTTGGTGGGTGTTGGGGTGGGTCTGAGTTCTGTTGGCCAACAGGTCTTCTCCCAAGGGGATTTCTTGTTTCCAAAAACAAGTACTTCAGTCTTGCTAAGTTTCAAGCAGTTGGTTCTCATCTATTTTGCCACAGGGTCATGCAGTTAGTGAAGTTGATTCTAGTGGTGGGTGTCTTGTCCGTCTGGGAGAGGATGCGCTATGTATCACCTGCGTAAGAGATGATGGTGATGCCTTGATATCTGCTGATGTAAGCGAGTGGAGCCATGTAGACATTGAACAGGGTATGGCTGAGGGAAGAACCCTGGAGGATGCCACATTCCAGTCTCTTGGCCTCAGATGTGAAAGGTGGCAGTCTGACATTTGGGTTTTTCCTGTGAGGAAGGACCAGATCCATTTGAGTGCTGGTCCATGAATACCACACATGTGGAGCCTTCTGATGAGTATATTGTGGGAGACTATGTCAAATGCTGCTGAGAGGCCGAGCAGTATGAGGGCGGCTGTTTCTCTTCTGTCAAGGATGGTCCTCATATGGCCGGTGGCTGTGATGAGTGTTGTTTCTGTGCTGTGGTTCTTTCTGAATCCCGATTGGGTATTGTCCAGGTGTGGTGGAGCTTGATATGGCTAGTGAGCTTTTTGCTGATGGCTTTTTCCATTACTTTTGCAGGATAGGGAAGCAGAGAGATAGGCCAGAAGTTGGCCAGTTGGCTTGGGGCGGCTGAAGGTTTCTTGAGGAGAACTTCGATTTCTGTGTGTTTCCAGGCTTCCAGGAAGGTGTTGAAGGTGGTGGAGGTGTTCAGGATGTAGATGAGTGCTGTGCTGATTCGTGATGTGTCAAGGTTGAAGGTGTGGTTGGGGCAAGGATCCGATGGAGTCACAGAATGGATGGTCTGCTTGACTACAGTGGTGAGGGTATTCTATCTGGACAGGTGATTGTCTTGATTGGTGGTGGGCAGGTTACTCTAGATGTTTGTGATTTTGCTGTGAAAGAAGTTGGATAAGTCGTCGCAGAGTTCTTGCGAGGGGGTGATTCTGTGGGCAGTGGGAGTGGTGAAATCTTTGATGATCGAGAAGATTTATTTGCTGCTGTTGCAGCTCCCTTCGAAGCTTTTTTCTTAGTTTCTATGAGGTGGTGGTGGTAGCGTCTGATTGAGGTTTTGATGGTGGTTCTTTTGGTGTCTTTGCAGCTGATTCTCCAGTTTCTTTCTAGCTGTTTGCAAAGTCTTTTGGCGTCATGGAGGTCCTCGATGTACCATCTGGCTTGTTTGTTGGCTCTTCTCTTTTTGTTGAGTTCGATGGGTGCGAGGGAGTCTGCACAGTTCTTGAACCAGTTGTTAAAGTTGTCAACGTTCGTGTTGACATTGTTCATAGGGTTGGGTAGAGCCGAGTGGAGTGCGTTGAGCCATTCTGGGTCTGGGATTTCGCTCCAGTTGTGGCTGGGTAGGCTGACAGTGGGTGAGTTGATCTGTGATGCATTGATCACAAATCAGATTAGGGAGTGGTCAGTCCATGTGAGGGGTGAGGGTGAGTTGAACTTTATGTCGGTGAGGTGGTAAAGATGAGGTCCAGTGTGCGTCCGGTGATGTTTGTGGGCTCTGTGCCAATCTGGGCTAGTCCAATGTTGTTTAGGCTTTCTAGGAGTGCTATGGAGCAAGGGTCAGTTGAGTCTTCCAGTTGGAAGTTGAGGGCTCCGAGGAGTATGAAGGCTTTGGAGTTGATGGTGAAGAGGGTGGTAAATTCTATGAAAAGGCTGGTGAAGGTTGCTCTGTTTACAGTTGTTATGGTTGGGCCTATTACTGTCAGGTGCATGTTCTCTTTCAACTATCACAGGAGTTCTGCTTTGGAGATATCAGAGAATACAGCAAGCTGCTGCTACAGCCGGAGACTGCATCTCCAAGCAGGGCCCAAGGACTGTGTGACCACCTACTTTTTATCAGCACACAAGTCACAATCAGCTAAGGTGACTGGGCGGTGTGCTCAAGACTTTTTTGCTGCCTATGCAGTGCTTGCCATCTTTAGCTGTGGCAAAGTCTAGATTCTACCATGTTTCAGTATGGAGGACTGCAGTTTTACAGTCTCTTGCACCCTACCCTGGACTTAATTTGCATTATAACCACTGCTTCTGCTGTAAACTGTTATGCACTTTCTGCACACTACAGCATGCTCTGCAAGGGTTGAATAGTAGTTTTTCTCAATGCACTCTGGGGAATGTGAGCTCTGAGAATATTCCCAAGCATATTTATAATTTAAATGATGTACATATTGCCTATAGTGTATTCAGTATAGCTTTCTTTGAATATTTCTCACCTGATTTACCTCCACTTACTTAGTATAATAAATATCAGTTGTTTACACATTGCATTTTTTGGTGTTTCTTGCAGCTAGCGCCTGGACACCCTCGGGTATTAGTGTGCTTTATAAATTTTATCCTATCCTTTTATCCTATCCTATCCTAATGTAGCTTGTTATAATTTCATTCATTGCACATGTTATTGATTGTACTAGAGGCAGGTGTGCCCCTTCCCTTTTGTAGGTCCCTGCCCCAAACTCCCATCCTATCTTTGTCAGGCCTTGCAATTGATGCCTAAAATAGGTTAAACACTATGCAGGTCAAGCAAATGCACAGCCCTACCTAGGCCAATCTTGTCAAGGTAGGACCAATTACATGGGGTTCAGTTATCCAAAAAGTCCTTTCACTCTTAATAAAGCCATCAAGTTCATGAGGTCACAATAGGCCTCAGAAGTTTCAACTTGCAACATAAAATAAAAGGTCATTCTGTAATCATTAGATCGGATACGTTTTGGGGATGGTTTATTGGATAAAGAAATCTGGATCTTTTTCTTTTCACTGGAAAATCCCTTCAAACAAGCACCCACTCTCAAGGAAGTTGTGTTGCCAAAGATGTGACTACACAACCAGGCCAGGAATGTCCTCCTCTTCATTCGGAATCACATGATCATTCTCAGTAGCTCCCCAGATGAACTGAGACGCTTCAGCGCACTCTGTCTCTCTGTCTTGTCATAGGTCAATCCCAACTCCATTCTCTATCGGTTCTCTATAGTCACTGACACTCTGTACACTCATTTCTTCCTGTCTCTCTTTTGTTACCAGGCCAATGGCCTGTATTGATTTCTCCTCTTATTTCTCTAAGAAATTAGAACCCATTGGCTTTTCCAAGAGACAACATATTTCAGTCTTACTTCTCCTCATCTTTTTAAAGAAATTCACACTCCCTTTCACTACGCAGTCGTTGTCTCTGCTTTTACTGTGCATGTTCCTTCATATAGTAAAAGCATTGCTGCCCACACTGGTGGGCAATAACTGCAGTTAATTACCTTTCCTGCAAGTAAGGGCCTAAGCAGTGGCCGAGGACCTTTGATGAAGATGGGGATTATCAGCAGCCGTTATTGCCTTGCTGGTAATGACATTAAGGATATTAGCACCCCTGTACCCCTAAGCGGTGGAAGACGATGTGTGTGGCTTAAGGCCAGAGCTGGCCACTTTGGAGCTGGGGAATCAGGTTTGAGTCTCGGCGTCGCTCAAAGTTCTGTGATTCTGGACGAACCACTTAATCTCCCCATGCCTACGAAAAATGAATATGTCCTTGCAGTGCTTAATTTGCAAAAAACGAAGTGCCAGGGCCCTCGCCAGGAGGCCAAAGCAGCTTGTATTGCTCATTGACCCTGCCAGGGCTGTTAACAGGATCGGATTGGGATTGCAATTAGGCCCGGGCAGTCCCAAAAAAAGTGGCCAACATTTGCAAATCGTGCCCTTTCATTTAACATTATTTGGTTAGTCTCATTGGACTCATTTTTAGAGAAATGTTTGATAACCTAAGCATTTCAAAGCCTATAGAATCAGTAGGATTGGTGAAAATGAGAAGCACTGCATTTTGGCCAGGTGGGTGGGTGAAATAAAATGCCCCAAGGGCCAGAATACCTGATCTGGCTAATAATAAGAATAGACATTTATACAGCGCGCGGCTACCTCCAGCGGAGGTGCCTCGGCGCTAGAGCAGAGTTCGCAGTGAGGAAAGAGGGGGGAGGAACTACGGGAGGCTGAAAAGCCAAGTTTTCAGCGCTTTCCTAAATGCCTGTTCTGACTCTAACTTATGAAGATAGACAGGCATAGAGTTCCAAAGGGACGCAGTTCTCACAGAGAAAGCTCGGCTGCCTATCCTGGCCTTAGAGAAACGAGGAATCCTGAGCACATTCTGATGATTAGATCTCAGAACCCGATCATGGTGATAGTGCTGGAGTCTCCGTTTCAAGTAGCCTGGGCCCCGATTGCTGGTGGCTCTGTAGGCGATAGAAAGCGCCTTATACTCAATCCTCCTTTTGACAGGCAGCCAGTGGAGGCTCCGCAGATGGGGGGAAATGTGGTGACGAAACGGCACATTCAAAATAAGTCTGGCCGCAGCGTTTTGAATAATTTGCAGTCTTTGGATCAAATAAGCTGGTAGTCCAATATAGAGGCTGTTGGAGTAGTCTAGCTGGGACGTAACCAAAGCATGGGCTAGGGTTGCCCACCTGGCTGTTTTTTTACTGACATGACCTGTAATTTAATATTGTAGCCGGTGCGAAAATGAAGAAAATCACTGTATTTTTTCCTCTGATCAGTATGTATTTGAAATAGATAACATAAGGTGAAAGCACTTTAAAATGTGTTCTAAAGCTGTTTTTCTCATCTGTGACTATTAGCTAAACTAAAGAAAGACAGAAAAGCCATGTTTAAAAAGAATATGGATATTTTCTATCATGATCTGGCCCCTGAAAGATTCTTATAACATGAATAAAGTGCCGTTTTTTAAAATTGCTTTTTTATAGGTTTACATAGGGTGAACTCAGCACCAGGGCATTGGAGCGATTTACATGAGCACCAGTTACACTACACAAGATCAAATAAATTTTTACTTTAGGCGTTGGGAGATCAGCACAAGAGGATGTTGAGCCGAGGACTGGAACCTGGTTTCCCACTGCCAAAGTCAGCAGGCTTGGCTTTGACGCCACCTCCTCTCTAGTTTAATAAAAGCTTAACAAAGGTTGCCTCACAGCGAGGCCTATTCAAATACACACACACCCTCCAGGAAGGCTTCTCTTACTTCACTCCCTCCCCAGCCCTCCATAGCTTCCGGGCGATGGCCTTGCAGTGAAGGGGTCAAGAAAAAGGACACAGCTACTGCTGCGCCAGGTGTAGATGGCCCATAGCCAGAAAATCCCAGCCCCACCAGTGAGGCCCCTGTATATTCCCACCCTCTCCGAACCACCATTGCCTGAATGTGATGGCCTGGCAGGGGAGGTGTCAGGGGCAAGACACTTCTTCTGGGCCAAGCCATCCCTGGGGGAATAAGGGGGAGGCTAGAATGGCCTAACAAATGGAGCAACACCTGGCCTCCAGTAAGGCCGATTGTCACACTTAACACCCTCGCCCGCCCACCATAGCATGAAGTGCGATGGCCTGGCAGGGCAGGAACGAAGTAGAAGCCCATAAAAAACAGACCATCGCCCAATGCCCGACTTCCCAATCCGACGCTGGCTGCTAATGACTGCACCAGCACAACAACTAACCATCTCACTCCTAAAAGTGTGACAGTACAGACATTCCAGGCCACTACAAGCTATAGAAATGGCTCAGGCAGCAGGTATTTGTCATAACAGTTGTGCTCATTTCAAAAGTAGCAAACAGCACCCCAAGTGGCCGACTGCCATAAGAGTCGGTGTTCACTATTAAGTGCCGATGCTCAGCACCGGAAACCACCAGCACAAATTAAGCACTGTGTCCTTGTGTAATGTAACTGATGCTCGTGTAAAGCACTCCAATACATCCAGTTCGAGTTTGTGCTATGTAAAACAACAACAAAAAAAAGCAGTGAGTGAAGTGATAAACAGCTCATGTAGAGCTCCAAATCTTAAATCACAAGCTGCTCTGTGTGTCGCGCAGTGCATTCCCCGCCCCTTCCGTCCCCTAAGGGGAATGAAGCTGCGTACCTGCCAACTCACACGATATCACAGTGTGACACACGATATCGACTCGCATCACACGGTCACCCGGTGAAGAGCCGATATCACACTGTGGCAGGGGAAACGAGCTGCAAACCACTGTAAATATTGGATTTCTGCTAGTTTTCGAGAGGCTTTGAACTGCCGACGTCCATTAAGGGGTGTGAAAACACCCCAGGACATCGCCACCAGTCTCAGCAAGTTTTTTCTTTTTTTTGGGAGGGGGGCTAGGGGTTCAAAAGTGCCTCCTAGGTACTTCTTGGCACGAGGCCCCGTCCCCTTCAAGGACTCGCCCCCTCCTCACATGTTGAGATTGTTGTTCAAGTTGGCAGGTGTGCCTATATTATATTTTTCCTGGGTCAGTGCACATTTTATGAAGTTGTTCCTAATAGAGAATATGGCAAAAAATCATGTTTTTTAATCATTAAAATCCGTGATTTTCAATTAGGTAAATTATGAAGGTTTCCCGGCTCAGGAACATTTTTTCAGTAGATTCACATCACAGATACGACTTTTAAAAATTAAAAATTACCCTTAATGTAAGACATCAAAGATGTCCAAGACCCATGGAAAATAGAACAATTCTTGAGGTTTTATGTGAGTCTAGCCTGACAAAAAAGTTAAAACATTTGACATTCAATATTAGTTTATGTTTTTGCAACATAAAACATTATTGGAGCAGCGGACTGTAGGTAAGCTAACATTTATTGGACAAGCAGGATAGGTGAAACATATTCATTGTGCATAACCACTGGTTTAAATCAGTGAGATTTATGCTTTAATACTACATTCTCAGTTAGCAATAACTTCATAAAAGGTGGACGAACTGATGACAAAGGTAATATGTGCATCTGCTGTAATCACAACAGAGATCATGTCTGGAAAGTCATAACTAAGCCACATAAATGTGGCTGTATATTGGTGCAAACACATTTTTGCCCAGGCCCACATTTTTTGTTGTTATGAAACCCATCATCAAGCCTACTTTGACCAACATTCAGCGGTTGCTCCTCCGCAATGGAATAGGAGCGTCGCCCCACTGGCCCAGAGTCAGCAGGTGAAAAATAAAATGATATTCTATCATTGTTTTATTTTTCACCTGCTGGCTGAGCCAGCGTACGCAGGGAGGGGTGGTGCCGGGGCCATGGGAGGAGAGAGGAGGACTGATTCGTGCACTTCTAAGTGCACATGTGTGTTTGGTTGGCTGTCTCAGGCCAGCCAAACACACATGCGCACTTAGGTTTCTCCAACCTATTGCACAGCCGCGTTAGAGAAACAACACAGACTCCCTGCCCTGAGCGAAGCGTCAAACCATTCCATTCAGGCCAATCCCGCACGGGGATTGCAAAGGGAGTCTGTGATGCTGTCCCAGTGTCTGCTGGGACGAAGAAGAAGAACACTGTGGCGCGATGTGGGAGGCGGCCGGCAGCTTCAGGTAAGTCTTCCTTTCTAAACAATTATTATTAAACTCCCCTCTGGATCCCCCCCACTCCTACTCCACCTGCCCACCACTTTTTGTTTGTGGCGGCTGCCACTGCCAACATTAATAAGACAACACCCACTGCCAGACATCAGACCCTGAGATTCAGCTCTCTAACTCCCAATGCAAGGATTTATCAACACAAATGGATCAGCTGGTGCACACTGAGACTCTTTCCTACTCAGTTTTAACGACACCCTTCGCTCATCGATTGCTACCTCCAATGCAAGATCCATATAAATACTTCTTTAACACTTTAACACTGCACCTGCCAGCACCTCGAAATCTCCTACCTCAGAGCACTCATCAGCTGTTGACCGATCTACAATAGTCCATTGTGAAAAAAACAATTGGATTTCCTGCATAGTGTATGGCAGCAGCAGTTCATCCAGGATGAATAGCCCCAATATGCACATATGATTGGTGAAGACAAACATGACAATTGCCATTAACAAGCAAGAGGTGTTGGGCCTGGTGTGGCCATCTTTGTCAATGAATCTGTCAGGAAGATCAGTCTCCAGCCACTCTTTTAATTGATGTCGCCATTTCAACAGAGATGTGTAGACCACTGTTCCAATTCCAGGACCACAGACTTCACTTTCAGAAACAAAAATCTGGTTTATGCAAACACACGTAGCTTTAGCCATGTGCAGGTTCTTCTCTTGCATGAATTTAATTCACACCCGTTGATTTAGTCAGAAAATATGCCTACTCAAGCTGGTGTAATTATGCCTGTAGCAAAAAAAATAGCTATATATCAATGGTATTTGTAAACAAAACACAATCGCCTGTTTTTCTAAATATACAGGTGCATTTTTTAAGCATTGCATAAAACATCCATGCATAGGTTAACAAGTGAAACAAATATATTCTAACATTTGTGACAATTTCTATTAAAATTGTCTCCCAAACTTGTCTCTGCATCGAACACGCTCGTTAAATCTAGCAACATTAGTCACTTCCCCACCCTATCAGTAGTAGCACTTACACCAGGATCTTTCAGGAAAAACGTAAATGTACTTTTAATATGGGAGTGCTACTAAACTGCACATATAATGGTGTTATTCATTGCATTTAAATATAATTTCCCTAGCCTTTTCTCTAACACAACCCATTGGCCACCCAGATGCGTGACGTAGGCTATAGGGCCTATATAGACCCATGAGTTAGTGGTAAAATAGGTGCATCGATTTTAGTGCTAATTCTCATTAGGAATTAAGGACAAATTGCAGTCCTCCGGGGTTTGCTGGGGCCTGTTAGCCCTTGCCTGGACATTCAAGAGCTCCAATGGTAATACTGCATGCTCAATTGTACAATCACCATTTGCACAGATTATTTCCCCGTTCTGTAGACTAGGTTAGAATAGATAGTTATTACACTGACAACCACAGGTGCAAATAACAAGCTAAAAGAAGGTCCGTGTACATTGTCCTCACATTAGGTAATAACATACACATATTTAACACATTTATGTCCTACCACGAAGGTAGTTTACTTGATCCGGAAAGTAGTACTGTATACTAAGGTTGAAGAAAGTTGTGTTCTTCTGAGATGATAAGGCCCCCCCAGTGCTATAATGCACCGGTAGGTCAGGTACTCTACCAACAACCAGCATGGGTTTCATAAATTCACTACCTCTTCATCAAGGCAATCAAACAGTGAAACGTAAAACACTTGGGGGGGCGGGCTGTCACTCAGAGTTTGGCAGATGCAGGACATCTTTCAAAAATTTGTGGATACCCCGCTTGCCCTATTTATGGTGCAGACATGAGTATACATTGACTATTGGATGGACCTCCCCCTCCAGCTACGTACAGCCCCATCAGTGGCAGACTTCAGAAAGAGACTCAAGACCTGGTTCTTCGACTGAGACACAGCGCCCAGATACCCCTTAGTGTGACAGTGTTGCGCTTTACAAATGCTGATTGATTGAGTTATTGATTGATGAGGCATCCATCACTTTTTGCAGGATGCCTCACATCATCAAACTCTAAAACATTCCCTTGGCTCCTGGTATGGGAATGGCCGGGAGCACCAAAGCATACTCCTGATTACAACCTCTGGATTGTAGATGGTTTCGTATAATAGCTGTTCCTGCGCGAGTGACAATCAAGTGATTTGGAATAGGCACACAGTGCATGATGCATTATTTACAGATGTGAATAAAGCATTATGTATGCCATGATGCTGATAACTGTTCACCTTACGAGGGCCTTACCAAAGAGCAAAGACTCTTACATGCTGTATATATTTATGAATTAATATTTGTCATATTGTTTGCCTTCTGTTGGGGCATACATTTCTCCTTCTCTTCTTCCATTCCAGTTTGAAGTCTCTCCTATGATGCTGTCACTATACTGTGTGTGCTGAAAGGTCTGTTGCCTCATGAGGGTGTTGTAATAATGTCTACAATAAAAGGAGGATCAATAGTTATGCTATTACAACTACAACAACATGGCCAAATGTTTTACTGTAATGTAAAACAAAATAATATTTACTTTTTAAACAAAATTATTATTATTTTTATTCATTATTCCTTTTAAAATCTTTCTACATATAGGTGGCAGTCACCTGTGAGACTCCAACAGATAACCATTGCCAGATAGCATGTCAATAATATATTTTCACTACGCTTCAGCAAGAGTCTCTTGTGATCTAGTCATTAAAGTCACCAACGCCCAATTAGACTAATCAGGGTTTAAGCCCTACTGCTGCTACTGTAGTGTGTCTGATTAAACTTCTGTTTGTTCATAAGGCATGTGGGTAATCCATGAAATTTCAGCGTTAATTATATTGCCACATCATCAATTGCTTTGGTGTAAAGAGAAGATTAATGTAGATTTTCTTCGTAATTTATGAAGGAAAGTCTTAAATTTATTAAGAGCAAGGAGGCGAGTATTATGCTTCTCTGATCTTGCTTTAATCGAATAGCAGAAGTCATGAATTCAAGAAAAAAGCTGCAAATCCAATGCGGCCTGAAACAACCAGCCATGGGAAAATGAAACGTAGTATAAGAATAACCAATTGCAGTACAGTATCAGCTATAATACTTAGCTTGACTGCAAACTGTCCTCTTCTCTTGAGCGAGAAGTTAAGAATAAACATTAAACAAAGGTAAAATAGATAACACAACCTAGAGTACCAAAGTATATGTGAACAATTCTTGGCAATAGTCTATAACTCTGGGTCCTAAGTAACCAAGCAGAGAGAGTGAAGCTGCGGGAACACAAGGAAAATCTGTAGGCGGGGAAGTTTGAATCAAAGAGCCAAGACAAGTAGAATATTTCTTAGGTGGAAGAAGGCGGAGGTGCTGAAGTTGATGTCAGGGTGGGAAAAGACACACGAAGTTAAACTATGTTGAGGTGAGATAATACTCTCCTCCATGCCTTTAATAAAATTAAGACTTTCCTTAATAAATTACTAGGAAAATCTACATTTTATTGCAAGGCCGGAGGCTCCTATTATGCTTTTTTAACGCATGTTAATTGCTACAGAAGATGCAGTATGTACAGGTTTACAACAGAATGTGCGGAAAGCACTATCATTAGACCAATCAGTTGATCTCAGGCTATCCTTAAGATGAGGGCCGGCCAAAAAAACTTTGGAGGCAAGGGCTCCTCTGGAAGAATGGGCACCGAAAATGGAAGCATCAATACCCACCAAGGACATAACCAATTAACCGAGCGTGTGAGAGTCGGGAAGACACAGGTTTGTGGGGTTTTCTGAAGGAAGTGAGAAGCTGGGTGTCTGAGGACGTTCTGAGTTTAACTGTGTTCTGTTCATATACGTTGAGACATTGTCCAACACAAACTTTAGGTTGGTCAGGAAAAAAGGGATAAAAAAACAGAGGTTAAATTTGTCTTAGTACGTCTTTGAACTGTAAAAAGCACACCTGTAGAATTAAACTGTCAAGAGGAAATATCTAATGCTCTAACATCAGACAAACGTTTGATGGATCTCAGACAAAATAACATGGTAAGCTTCGATGGCAACATCTTTAGTGAAAGGTTAGCATAATCTGGCCATGAGAGAAACTAATTTAATACTACATTTGCATCCCACAATGTGGTGTACTTAGGAAAAGGAGGATTGGAAAATGTTACTCCCTTTAACATTCGACAAAAGAGTGGATGCTCTCCCACCGGTTTTCCGTTGATGTAGGAATGATTGGTAGAGGTGGCAGATCTGTAAAGATTTATTGTACGGTATGATTTTGTGCAGCTAGCTTCGGCTGCCAAGAAATTAACAATGTAGGTTATATCCGCTCAAAAGGGATTGATAAGTTTTCCCACACACCAGCTTGCCCATAAAGACCAAGCTGACTTGTAAGCCTTGGTGGTACCTGGGGCCCAGGATTTACTAATATACTCTGAAGCTTCTGGTGAAATGAAAGGGAAAGACTGGGAGATCCTGCTATCTTCCAAGCCGAACGATTGAGGCAGTTGTCTAACACCAGATTGTGGGGAAGGCCGGATGGATCCAGGAGGAGGTTGGGAAAAGAAGGGAGAAGAATTGGAAAGGCGATCGCCAACTCCAGAAGAGGTAGGAACCACACCTGTGATTGCCAGAAGGGAGCCACCTAGACCAGAATTGCTCGTTGGTGTCTGACCTGAGATAAGACCCTGTTGATCATAAGGAATGGAGGAAAGGCGTAATTGGTTGAGAGGGTCCAGTCCTGCAGAAAATCATCTGAAGCAAAAGCTAAGTGACCTGGGTGACAGTTGAAGAAATTAGGAAGTTGGCAATTCAGTCTGGAGTGGAAATGGTCTATCTGGAAAGGACCCCATTTACGAAGCAAAGACATGAACACTGAAGAGTGAAGCTTCCAATCGATTGAATCACGAAGATGATGGGATTGCCAGTCTGCTATAGAGTTTAGATTTCCTGACAGTGCACAGAAATTGTGTTTAATAGGCATAATTCACAAAACCCTTTTGCTAGGTCCCCAGAGGCTTTGATCTGGTGTCGCCGAGATGATTGATGTAGCGGACTGTGGGAATGTTGTCCTTATGAAGAAGGATGGAGCAATGTATCATGTTTTTTGCTAGGCTTCTGATTGCAAAGGAGCCTGCAAGCATCTCTAAACAGTTGATATGCAATCTGGACTCCTCGTGCAACTATGTACCCCCATTCAAGATTGGCCCACATCGGGTGCCCTAACCCGCTCGACTTGCATCGAATTTTAACACAAGATCGGGAGTTGATGCGAAGATGATTCTGCCGTTCCAGGCATCTAAATGGTCTATCCACCATTGAAGTTCTAAGTGGAATTCTGGATCTATGTTGATGGAATCGTAGTATGCTAGACCTCTGCGTAAGTGGCAGATTTTTAATCTTTGAAGAGCCCAATAATGGAAAGGGCCTGGGAATATGGCCTGTATGGAAGACGAAAGAAGGCCCACAATTCTTGCCAGAGTTCTGTGAGAAATTACCGAACTTTGATGGGGTCGGAGAATTTCAGATTTGATGGTCTTGACTTTTGGTAATGGAAGGTGAAGAATAATGCTGGAAGAGTTTATCAGGAAACCTAAGAACTCTGTCTGCTGTGAAGGAATTAATATAGATTTCTCTGTGTTGATGAGAAAGCCCAGATCTGATAGAAGAGAACACGTAAGTAGCACCTGTGCCTGGTGAGTGTGTAAGGTTTGGCCCATTAAAAGAATATTGTCTAGATAGATGATAAGCCTGAAACCTTGGGCTCTGAGAAAAGTGACCACAGGTTTCATTAGTTTGGTAAAGAATTATGGTGCTGAGGAAAGTCCAAAAGGGAGAGAGGAAAATTGATAAGTTTGACCTTGCCATTGAAATTGGAGGAATTTCTTGTGTTCTGATAGGATGGGAGACAGTGAGATAAGCATCTTGAAGATCCAACTGAACCATCCAGTCGTGCTGGAGCAAAGAATCCTTGAGATGAATGATAGTCTCTATCTTGAAATGACAGTAAATGACAAACTGGTTGACCTGTCTGAGGTTGATGACTGGTCTCATTTTCTTTTTTTGTCTTGTGAACTAGAAAGAGGGAGCTAAAGAAACCTGAAGGATCAGGGGAGGAACTCTGAATGGCCTGTTTTTGTAAGAGAGACCCTATTTCTAGAGAAATTAGGTTGGACATTTCAGAAGAGAATTTTGGAGAGGGATGAAACACTGTTAGAAAAGGCTTAGAGTATAGTTCTATAGCATAACCTTGGATGGTGTTTAACACCATCCAAGGTTATGCTATAGAACTGACGTCAGGGATTGCCACTTTAATAGGAACAATCAGAGACAGCCTCCTACAGTTGGAAGGCCAGAAGAGAGACTCACCTGTTTGTGGGTTGTATCTGGAATCTTTGTGACCGCTGCATCGAAAGCCTCTATCTCTCTGGGGATAGAATTGATGCTTGTAGTATTCATAATTTGAGTCGAAGGAGCCTCTGAATACTTGGTTGTGGTAGTTACATCCGGTAAAGCGGTTCCTGCCTCTACCGGCACTGGCAAAAACACGCTGGTCTTAAGTGACTGTTAAGCCTTGTCGAGAGATGCAAAAGTAGACACATATTTACTGAGTACCTTTATTAAGGAATCCCCAAACAAAAGGCCTTCTTCTTTTATTCCAGGATCCATAGATGCATGGTTTACGAGCTTGGGATTCAATTTTAAAAACAGTCCTTTCCTTCGTTCGTAGGTGATGGCGGAGTTAGTATTGCCTAATCAACAAAATGCTCTTTGTACCCACAAGGAGAGAGTCCACTGGAGGAGTTGTCGAGTCTCGCAGATTCCACTAGGTCAAAAATACGTGCCAGAGGACCGACAATATCTAATAACTTGTCAGGACAAGTGGCCCAGGCTTTATACACCCCTTTGCAGGGGTCCTTACCAAATTTTGAAAACATCATGAGAATCCTTCCTCGCGGCCAAAGCCTGGAACACCCTTCCGCTCCACCTCAGACAGACAACATCGCTCCCCATCTTCGCAAGAAACCTCAAAACCTGGCTCTTCGACAGACCCCCTCCTTGATGGAATGGATCCTGCACCCCCCCCCCCCATAGCGCCTTGAGACCCTTACGGGTGAGTAGTCGTGCTTAACAAACTCCTGATTGATTGATTGAGAGAATAGAAGGGTCAATAGAAGGGGTGATGGTAATTTTTGAAGGTAGCAAAGTTCTAGGACATTCTGACTTCAATTTAGTTCTAGTTTGCATGTTCAGCAGCGAACCACTCAGTGGAATTCGAATGGAGAATAAGATTAGGGTCAAACATTGGAACACCGTCAGAATGTAGTACTGTTTTGGCCATGAAAGTTTCATGAGAAGGAGAAGTCATCTTGAATTCCTTAGGAGGATGGGCAGAAAAAGGATCTGCATCCCCAGCCCCATCTTTGTCATTATCTGAATCCATATTACCCATGTCATCATCTAAATCAGGAATATGCGATATTAAAATAGAAGACGATGTAATATTGATATGTTTTGACTTTGTTTTCCAGTTAGCAACTGTTAAATTACTGTTAATCCCCTCCTTAGCAGGAGGCCTGGCAGGATCCATGTCCTCTGCTGTGTGTGAGGCAACCTAACTAGTTAGTAGCGCAACATTAGCCTTTGTCTTGGCTTTAACATTAGCTGCTAAAGGAAACCCCATCGCCTTGCACTTTCTGCTTTTCCCCTTAAAATGGACCAAAATCGTCTTAGACATTAAATTAATCTTAGAATTCTCTATATTCTTAGTTACTTTGTCCATGGAGACTGCAATAGTCTGAAGCCTGAATAAAGTCATTTAAATTATCCTTGAGAGAATTCTCTTCATCTTCATTTTCTTGTAATAAAGGAGAACTGTCAATCTCCATAGTTGTAGAAGTGTGAGGAAATGTGTTTAAGAAATAGTGGCCACCAAGAGGGTAAAATATGAGAGGGAGGAGAAAGAAAAGCTAGTCTACTCCTATGGGTGTGAAAGGCTGAGTAATCCTGAGGAGAGCGAGGGGAAAGACAAGTGGGCGGGAACTAAGGCCACGCCTCTGGGTGGGTCAAAAGTCCATGTCCGGAACAAACACCGAACGGAGCTGAAGAGGAAGCCGGAAAGGACAATACTGCAAGAATAAAGGCCCCAAATACCGCAAGCATGAGGCAAAGCAAACTGAGGGAACTCACACGTTTCGGACTGCAATCAAAATGGCGACCGTGGTCCGAGATGCTCTGGAGAGCGAGGAACGAAACGCTCAAGGAGAGTGCGGCAATGTGCTGACAGATGTTGGAAACCACAATATCAGTTGTTAAATAAAAGAAAACAGTAATATACTGCTGGTAAACAAACAACTTATTAAAACGGTGTGAAAGATAATAAGTGTAATACTTATCTTGACTGGGAGCAGCAAGAAAAGAGGACTGTTAGCAGTCAAGCTAAGTATTATAGCTGGTACTGTGCTGCTATTGGTCCTTGTTATACTACGTTTCGTTATCCCATTGGCTGGGATTTGTAGTTTTTTCTTGAATACTGAGCTGCTGCTATTAGATTAAAGCAAGATCAGAGAAGCATAATTGGAGCCTCCGGTCTTGCAATAAAATATAAATAACAAATGATAGTGCTTGCATTCTCATGGAACATAACTTTCTCAATGCCATCTTCTTTTTACTGCAGCTTGTGGTCAATATTGAGGTCTCATTGAAATCAATTTTAGACTCTTTTTCCTAATGGTTGTGGATGCTGACTATCAGTCTGAATGTTGATAACTCAAGCTGGGTTATCACACTTCTGCGGTGTCTTCTTAACCAGTGGCTTATATGAAGCTTGCAAATTATGTATAGGTGAAATTACACTAGTTTGCATATTGTAAAAACAAGTCTAAAGGTTTGTTATAAAAAAAAGTGTTAAACCAAAGAATGAATGTGATTTTGTTATTATGGGGCAAACTATACAGTAACACATTGGGTTAATTGTCCAGTATG
Organism: Calotriton arnoldi; assembly: GCA_963921515.1. Lineage (NCBI taxonomy): Eukaryota > Metazoa > Chordata > Amphibia > Caudata > Salamandridae > Calotriton > Calotriton arnoldi. Next base: position 14,512 of record CAWUFW010022380.1, on the reverse strand, counting down.
TTGTTATTACTTGTTCCCTTTGATTACATTAGGTCAATAATCACTTCTGATTAAACCAGGGTGATTAATTTCAAACTGATTAATGTCAGTGATCCAGTTATTATTTTTTCACTCATTTCATTGCTTTTTATGCATGTACATATGAATGCATGTGTGTGTGTATGTAAGTTTTTATGCATTAATTGTATAGTGTGAATCTAGCCGAAAGGCAGCACAGTGGCATACAGGACCATAGACAAAGATGCAGTCAACATGTGATTAGACTGATGTCTGAATTCTAAGAGCAAACGTTATTGTCTCCGGTTCTAGTGATCCTTAGAGATTTGTATCTTCTGATTTTAGTTTTGGAAATTCCTTTTTTCAATCTCCAAAATGCATTGTTACAATATTTATAGTCATTTATTTTCTAAATATATTTATTTGTATTATATTAATATAAAAATTATTATTTTATTTTAATTTACAAGGCTTGCCTCTGTACCCCTTTCCTTCAAACTACCCCTTTGATTTTTACGTCTTTTATCGTCTTTATTCATTTTATTGATTTTATGAAGACAGAACATGACAGTATGCAAGTAAGACAACTGACCTAATGGCTACCTTATCATTTGGCAGGATCAAAAGTGGCTAAAACGGTTGGCCATGTCTTGTGAAAAGAGACGTGTTTGTGAAATAACAGTTACAGTAGGCAGTCCATAATACACTAAACAATGGTAGCCGACTAGGAAAAAGGAAATAACCTCCCAAATAGAGTATTAGTGTAATGGTAGAGAAAGATATAGAGGGGGGTTAAGTAGGCAGCTATGACTCAGGCACTGGAGGGAAAGAAGAGAGGAAGGGGGAGCTAAGGAATGGGAGATGGGGGTGGGGGGGAGAGAATGCTGTATGACCACTAAACAAAAAAGGGATTTCAATGGGGTGGAGGGGTGGGGGTCTCACATCAACATGTAATACAAGGGTATCAGCTCAGAGCCTTATATGATGGACAGAAATTTGTCAAGCGTATGCCAGATTGATTGTGTAGAGCTGGGATTTGCAGAAGGTTTAGCTAGGTTACTGTGCGTACTTCTAAGATAGATAACCCATGCCCACCAAATATTATAAGATACATCATTAAGTGCCTTCCATGCCAATCAAATGATTCTGATTCCCACTGTAAGTAGAAGCTCTAGGAGAGCCATATCTTTGTCCATCAGCCCCAACGGAGAGTTGGCGGCATATTGGCCTAACAATATGAGGGGGGAGCGTAAGGGACTGTTCATGCGGAAAATGGCCTGCAGTAGTTTACCTATGTGCTTCCAATAAGAGGAGAGCCATTTAAATAAGAAGAACATATGTTCTGAGTCGCCAAGTCATTCACCACAGGACCATATTTTGTAATGAATTTTAGCCTTCCCTTTTTTGCACAACTGAATTGGACTTAATAAACTGAGCCCCGCACCTCCACTCTTGTATCCCATTCCTTTGCTTTAATTTGTATTTTATACTCAACTCTTAATACTTGACCGTGTTTTGCCCGATGTTTTTGTTTGTTTTGAATCTGCTTTCCCACTGTAATTACAGAGAGATATGGCTCCAGAGGTATTTAAACATAGGTTAAAATTATCTCCTTCCAGTATCTTATTTCTTGAATTGTCTTTATCTACAATGACATTGTTGGACCGCTGTCCCAAATCAGGGTTACCAGCTCACTGATGTATGTTTGGTCCAAGATCTCCTCTGTTGTCCCTCCATCTTTTTCCTTCTGGAGCAGAGCCTTTAGCCTGCTTGATAGGGGAAGTAGATAATCCCAATCGGTCAAATCGGACCGTTGTCTCTATTGAAACTGCTCCATTGTACATCCTTGATTTCTGGGATTCCTGGGTTCCACCCAAAAGCTCAAAATGTCCAGTATTATCCAGTTTACCTGTGGGTTTCCCAGGTCTTTCACCAGGCAAAGTTCTCAAATTTTTCATTTGGGATGTTGAGACGCTACTCAAAATTTCCGTTTCTTTAATGAAAATTTGCAGATTCATAGTAATTGTACCTTCCAAAATGAGATCACATGTTAGAATCGTATGATGAAGATTGGCTTTCTGAGGCTCCCAGAAGGTTACTGACATAGTTAATGCAGCACTAGGACCCATATTATACCCTTATAGCCCTCCCCTGAGGTCTATACTGGTTGTTAAAGGCCCTGAACCCAAATAATAACGTATAATGAGGGAAAGGGACTTTAACAACATGTATAGCCCAGGGCAGAAGGGCTATAAGGCTATTAGAATATTCCACCCGCTGAGGATAGATTGTTCTAAATTAAACAGGCATTGGTAAAGCCAATAGGTCTCACCTATGCAAGAGCTATTGACTTTGCCAATGTGTTTTAGCCATGTTGTACACCAATGTTGCTGCTGGTCAGCATGGCTAAATGTTAGTGGTGTAGAGGAGAGTGGCATGGAGTGTCGTAGAGTGGAGTAGAGTAGAGTGGCAGAGAGTGTTGTGTATTGAGTGTGTATTGAGTGGCATCGAGTGGAGTCGCGTAGAGTGCCGTACAGCGTGGAGTTGTGCAAAGTAGATTGGAGTTGGCTAGTCTGGAGTTATGTAGAGTGCAATGGCAAAGATTGCAGGGTAGAGTATCGCAGATTAGAGCGGCATTGAGAGAGGGGCATAGAGTACAGTGGTGTAGAGTAGAGTTCACTGAAGTAGAGTGCAGTTGTGAAGAGTTCATTGCCAAAGAGTGCAGTGGCATTGAGAGAAGTGCAGTGGCATAGAGTGGAGTGCAGTGGCATAGAGTGCAGTAGCATAGGGTAGAGTGGCGCAGGGTAGAGTGCAGTGGCATATAGTAGAGTGGCATTGAGTGTGATAGCGTAGAGTAAAGTGGTGTAGAGTGTAGTGGTGCAGAGTAGTTTCGAGTGGCGTACAGTGGATTGGCGTAGAGTGCAGGGGTGCAGAGTTGAGTGTAACATGTAAAGTGCATTGGTGTAGAGTGTATTGGCAAAGAGTGCAGTGTTGCAGAATTGGCGTAGGGTGAAGTTGTGCAGAATAAATCAGAGTGGCCTAGTCTGGAGTGGTGTAGAGTGCAATGGTAAAGATTTCAATGGTGTAAAGTAGAGTGGCATAGAATGCATTGACATAGAGTAGAGTAGTACAGAGTAGAGTGGCATAGAATGCAGTGTCATAGAGTGGAGTGGTGCAGAGTGGAGTAGAGTGCTGAGGCGCAGAGTGCAGTGGCGTCGAGTGGTGCTGCGTAGAGTAGAGTATGCATGGTGTGGTAGCACACTGCCATTACAGACAACACATTTTCAATTGAAATGACCATTACATTTGCACAGACATACAGTTTTATTAATAAAACTATACAGCGCACAAATGATGAAGTGTAGAACTGGCATCAGCTAGTGTAATTATTTGTTTGGATCATATTAAAGTATTTAATTGTTCTTGTGTGCTAGAAAAAAACCTTTCCTACCTCCAGTATCCAGCAAGACTCTTACATAAATCCTCTCACTTTGAAGTCAGAGAAAGAAATGTAAAATCATGCTCCCTCAGAAGACAGAGCCTGGCTTTTAACCTCAGTCTTTGAATGCACAGCAAATGTGAAAAGACTAGAACAAGATTTGCAGGCCTGTTTACAGAAAGGAGCACTGGTGGAAGAATACAAGAGGAGTTGGTGAGAAAAGGTTTTGCTCCTTGGGAGGGATGAACTCACCTGAGACAACCTAAAACAAATAAAGTAAGAAAATGGAAAGCCAGGAAATGTGAGTTACAAACCGCAAAGCCTATGGTAAGCAACAGGTGGAATACATTCGCAGGAAAACGTTCTGAATGCCCCCAACATGTCTTTTTCAAACCAGACAGCTGAGCTGTCTGGTAGGCTTCGACCTAAAAAGAAGAAAAACAAAGACAAACATTGCCATATTGTAGGACTAGGCCTAAACCAGATAATATTAGCCCAGAGACACTTCATTGTTTTAAATGTAACTCCCAACATTAGAATGTTCTACTGAATGTTAAACTATGTTGTTGAATGGACAATAAGTGAAAAGCTCTGTTATTTTCTCCACCATTGGTCGCACTTCCGGTGCAATTCTGCTTCAGCTCAGAGCCGGTAGCAGGTAGAGAGTGATAGAGCGTGATTATTTCAGTGTGTTTTGCTCGATCAATTCCTGCTCTCTGGGTGTGATACTAATATATACTTAAGAGGCATGACAGTGTGTTTCGTTAAACACGTGAAAGTTTAAAACTGCATCATAAAAGCATGCAGGAGGGTCGCAAACTGATTTTGAGGTTGAGTTGTTCATGGCAAAGAGAGAGAAAAGCTACCAAGGTGCTAAGATGAATAATACAGTTGTGAAATGAAACAATGAAGTCTGTAGTTTCTAACAAAATATGGTTATGAAAATAATTAAGTAAAAAGATATCTGATTATTTTTTTTAGCATATAAAATCTGAAAGAAAGTGCTTGCTCATTTATTAATGAAAAGTGTACACAAACTATGCTTATAAGAATAATGAAAGGGTGTTCTTATATTAATTTCTTATGCATCTCTATATCTCAAATTTTTTGCGAAATTAGCATTTTCTTTTAGAAAATGGTGGTTCAGTGGTTTTTCATTGTAGGCCTAAAAATTGAATTTTGTCCTTCTTTATTTCCTCTGAATAGACTAAAATGCTGACCTGATTGCATTATAGCTATGAGTATTATCGGTGAAGTTTCTTTCCTACTTTTTGAATAATGGACATTCTCTCTGTTGATATAAATTGTGACAACCTTGTTGCAAGCTAGGAAGAGAGCATGGGGAGCGTACATGATAAGTTACAAGTGTATTTTCCTTTTTCCGAAGGAAAGCGATATTGCACATTCTTAGAAAACAGTGAACACTGAACAAAGATATTACATATGGGTTCCGGATGATTTTGGGTTAGAGAACAATCACACCACGATCACACCATGGATTTTGACCAACAGAAATCATGCAAACTGCGCAAAAGTTACTTTGTGGGCAGGAACTGGGAACGTTTGGAAATATAATTGCCTCGTAGGAAAAGGACGTGTGCGGCTATTTTCTTGCAAATCCTGGGCCTGACATGCTGTCAGTCTGAACTCTGATTTCCCTGAACTGAACTCTCCTGATTTTCCTCTGCACTTTACCGGCTGGTGAAGTCAAGCAAACTAAATCCATTGCACGCTGTGCTCTGGTGATCTACTGGGTCCATCTCGTGTCCTGGTCCCGTTAAATCTACAATCGAATCTTTGGTTTGTATGATTCTCAATTGCAAACTGTAATTGCAATGTGTGTTTCCTTTTTCTCTCTGTCTCTCCCTCTCACCCTTTCACCAGGTATTAAATTTGTGATGTATTTGCTCAGAACTGTGATGTTTTGTGATTTTACCTGTATACAATTGAATAACCGTTATTAAATGATTCTATGTATTTTTGCGTTTTGACCATTCATCTTGAAGTTTAGATAAAGGTTTCTTTATAACTATTCCATGTGTTTGTCCTTACTTATTGAAGACTTCATTGGCATTGTGAATATTGTTGTTAGATAGGCACTTCTTTATTACAGGTCCTCATGAAGGAGTGGATTCCTGTCTCTAATTATCTGAGTCCCTATTAGCTCTTACAAAGATTTAACGGAGGACCTTATGGGTTGGGAATGTTTGTAGAGTTTCTGTGGGCCAAACTCTATGATATTGTGAATTGTGTTGCTGTGGATTGAGTTTACGGTGTGGTTGGTAACTTATGTCTGACCCCTCAATTTTACACCGCTTCTGCGGGATCAAGACTAATATATTGGCAGAGGTATAAGTATCAGTGGTGCACCAGGTGCAGTGGCACTGGGATCAAGATGCGTAGCGGCCATCTACATTTTAATTAAACCAGTTTATTCATATCCAAGGAATGGTAATGAGGTCTAGTTCCCTTGATAGAAATAGGATGCATGGCAGCTTTCCTCCACCATTGGAGGTTAGGGTGAATCCCTACCGCACTGGAGGTCCCAAACTCCATTCCGTTCTCAGATCCACGCTACATTTCTGCAGCAAGAAGCAATGTTTCTTGGTTCGGTACCATGGCAATTGAACTCTAAACTGTAGGCCACAGTCACTTTCGAAGATATCCCTTTGGGTGGGACTTGTTACTCCTTCAACCTTGTTAATCTTTAACAGCAAACAGATGATGGACGGAATGCTGACATTGCAAACATTCTCCCCCAGTCAAAAGATCTGGGTTAAATCCATCGTTCTTTTGCCCACTACGCCACCCCAGTTTGGACCCAGCCATATGCAAATCAGTCTTGACCCTGTGCCCCATGGGAACAGTCCAGACCGAACTGCCAGGCCAGGTCCTCCCTGGACCGGAAACAAGCATCCTGGGACCGGTTTCAGGGTATGTCACCCTTCTTCAGCCAGGCTAGCTTGAATCCAGTGGCGCAGTGAGCAAGGGACCCACGTCTGGGCATATCCATCCCACTTAGGGCGAAAAGTGTTACAGCAAACAGATGATGGACGGAATGCTGACAATGCAAACATTCTCCCCCAGTCAAAAGATCTGGGTTAAATACATCGTTCTTTTGCCCACTACGCCACCCCAGTTTGGACCCAGCCATATGCAAATCAGTCTTGACCCTGTGCCCCATGGGAACAGTCCAGACCGAACTGCCAGGCCAGGTCCTCCCTGGACCGGAAACAAGCATCCTGGGACCGGTTTCAGGGTATGTCACCCTTCTTCAGCCAGGCTAGCTTGAATCCAGTGGCGCAGTGAGCAAGGGACCCACGTCTGGGCATACCCATCCCACTTAGGGCGAAAAGTGTTACAGCAAACAGATGATGGACGGAATGCTGACAATGCAAACATTCTCCCCCAGTCAAAAGATCTGGGTTAAATCCATCGTTCTTTTGCCCACTACGCCACCCCAGTTTGGACCCAGCCATATGCAAATCAGTCTTGACCCTGTGCCCCATGGGAACAGTCCAGACCGAACTTAAATCAGAGTTGCAACAGGGAACATTAAAAAACATAGGGCTTGATTACGAGTTTGGTGGACTTGGAGCGGGCTGCCATGCCAGCGCCCCACTCCAAGTCCGCCAAACCCCTAGTCTGGCTGCCCTCCATATTCCGATTGGAATACAGTTCGGCGGTCCTGCGGCGGCTGGCCCACAGCAGTGCCTTTTAAAGGCTTGTATGTGAGCCTCAGAAAGGTAGCGACGTGGGACCGCCACAGTGCGTTCCTGCATGGCATGGACTGTTAGGTCCATGCTGTGCAGGAACTGTGGGTGCATGCATACAGGGGGGCACAACATGTGCCCTCCTGCATGCATCCCCTGAGGCGGGCCCCCTTAGTTTCCTCACTGCCACATTTTTCATGGCGGGCTCACTGCTATGAAAACTTTGGTGGTGAGGAAACTCGTAATATGCTTGGTGGTGCCGCAGCGGCACCGCCAGCATATTGCAGGCCTCAGACCGCTGCAAGACTGCCAGGGATCACGGATCCCTGGCGGTAGCAGAGGTTCTATGGCTGTCCGACTGCCAAACTCGGAAATACACCCATGGTGTTTAACTTCAAGGCCCCCCTCAATTTAGCCATGCTTCCATGATTCCCCTTTCTCACTTCGATCCCTCATGTGTCTATGTGCCTCCATCTTGAGATCCTGAGGTCTTTTATTTTCAGTACACTGCCAGCAGTGGCTAGTGTCAAAGTCTGGCTGCACATATAAACACCCATGCACTCATGTGTTTAACCATCAACCCTCTCATCTACTTCCATCCACTCATCTCATCAAGCCATCTCCACCCCCCTTACATAAGTCCAATCATCTTCACTCAATCATTAATACACACACCACATCCAAGCATTCACCCATACACCTAGACTGGCGTCCAATCAGGCAACCACACCCATCCACGTATCCAGCCAACCACCAATGCAAGGACCTACAGCCACTCAGAACTCTATTCATAGATGGGTTCACCCAGACAACCATCAGTCATCTATGCATCCACCCAACAGCCACCTGCATGTGCCAATATGGGTCACGTGACAACATGTGTTTTGCCTGGCTGCATATGGCTGTGTGTGGCTGCATATATGCCTGTTGACATTGTTCGTGTGTGTAATGGTGCCAGTATGTGTGCTGTCGGTTTCTGCACCAGAAAGTATCACACAACAACCCTTGCAACACATACATGTAAAATATGCCAGTCCTATTGGCTTTGCCAGTGCTTGTTTTCTTTCAGAATGCTTCACACAAGTAGTTTAAACAAGTGACGGGAGCAGCTGAGCGCCAGAAGCCTCCAGTTAAGTCATTGACAACGTGCAGTGACTCATCCTGACTGTGATCACAGTGGAATTGTCCATGCATTCAGACCTCTTCTAGGATCCACATTTCCAATTTGCATAAAAAAATGTTTTTTTCATGCAAACAGCTATTTTGAACATCGGACGATGCTGTGAACGTGATGGCTCCAGCTGGGCACCGGAGGCGTTTGGAGACATCAGAGAGACGTCTAAGAATACGTCTTCGGCAAGTACAAATGTCTTGTTTGTTGGAACATTTTACTGATTTTATACTCTTTCTAGGAGTTTCTGGTAGAACTGTCAAACAATTTACGCTCACAAAGATCACTCCTAAACGTGGACATGGTTGTGATGTATTTTTCTTTCCTTATATCCTTCCAATGTGTCAATGGATAAAAAAAGACGTCTTGTTGATGAGGAGTTTATAGTAAACGAACCATCATGATTGGTTCATGGTTACTGAGGGAACATTCCTTTCAACTATAATTTTTTTTTACCACACTATGTTATATTATGTTTAGTTAACAGATATTTGTGTAGCACTGTATTGCAATTAATATGGTCTTGCAGGGTTGTTTGTTTACAGAACCTTCACACTCTCCTCTTGAGGACTCTGGCAGTAATTTTGGTAAAGCCCTCACCCACCAAAAACTCACAACTCATTAAAACTGACATACACACAATATGGACCGCACACCTCCATAAAACTGAACGCAGCTCTAAATGGCCTGCAGAAAGTATGCCATATAAGCAGGGACACTGGAATTATGCAGCAGGTGAGTGCCAAATTATGCGGCAGGGTTGAGTAAATTATGCAGAAAGAAAAGGCAAATTATGCGGCTTAATGGGAGACATTTTGTCATAGTATTATTTCATTATTTGGCCATTGGTTGCAGCTCATTAGTACCAGTTTAACGCCCAAATATTGCAATAGGCAACAGAAAGGTGACCAGTCAACCTTCGCAAAGGGACTTCCACGCCGCTCCACCACTGGTCACTGCATTTTTTGTAACTTTTGAACCGTTTGAGCTAGAAACAATTTTTTTGTTACATCTGCAGATACTAGATTATGTAGCAAATGCAGCAAATCTAGAATTCTGTGGGAAAACGAAGCGGCCGCACAATCGCATAATTCCAGTGGCCATGCATATAAGCGTACATGGAAGAATGCGCGCTATACAACTGATAATTATGAATTATAATTATACAGTGAATTTTATTTAGAGTACCTTCTTGTAATGTATTAGGTTTTACAACGTGAGTTTTATTATGTATGTTTTCCTGTTGTTTTCCGACCGCTTTCTTCCATTTTTCCTTGTGTACTCCATTATTTTCTATCATTTGGAGTTCTGTATGGGTGGTTGGGTACCATTCACTGCATTTTTTCCTTTGTGGAATCCCCGCTCTGTGAAGTCTTGGATGTGGAATGTTTGTGGAGCTGGTTGTCTGCTGCCCCCTGGAGTCAGGGGCATGAGGGTTTGAATTGTTGGTTCTATTTTGTTTACCAAATCTGTAACACCTACTTGTGTTTATCTTTACTGAAAAACAGCCCAGGAAGGTTTCTGTGAAAAACAAGCAGACCATGTATTAAGCATATGGCTATCTATTCACCAAAATGCCAGGGGTAACGCAAATGGCATTGCACACACTATTTCCTCAGTAACATCAGGCGACCTTTGACCCTGGATTCAAGGAATAATTCTGATGGCATCACAATAAAAGACATCACTGAAGCCAAGTCTATTCTTCAATAAAAATGGATTGTGCTAAATCACAGTGCACAAAAAAGAGATTTAAAAAATGTGGTCATGAAAGAGCGTTTTTTAAATGTTTTGCATTTAAATGACATTAACACATAGACACACAGATGCTAAATAACTGTGTTCATACACATTTAGCTTGACTATAGTTAATGTAGGCCTGAATTTAAAATGGCTAACGTTGTTTGCCATCTTGCATTGTAACATAGGAATATTTTATTTCTAGGCAACTGGAGTTCTGATTGTTTATTGCAATGTTCTTTTTCATTCTTTCCCATGCGAAGAAGTGTTTTCTTTTCTTTCTGATTATCACGGAATGTTTTGATGAATAGCGCATTCCAGAATACACCTCAGAGTACAGTCTTCATAAACCTTATCTTCTTACAATTAGTGCAAGCTTTAAGGATGCAAAGAGAAGCTTATTAGTGAGAAGTCTGTGAAACCTTAATGATCATATATTTTGTCATCTTGCTTTAACCTGATCGAACAACCATATGAGAACTGTAGGTAGGTGTGTAAAATGTTAGAGTTTGTTTACTATAGGGCACTGCTGAATTGAGTAGAGCAGATTTTGAGCTGACTTACACTATGAAGACTCTCTTAGAGAGAGAAATACCTTCCTTTCTGGCCTTACCTTTGAGGTGACCATATGCTGGTTTGTCCTCTGATTTCTTAGCTTTTGATTTACTTGGAATTACATATTAACCAAAGCATACACATTTTGACTATTGATTGATGCTCACCTGATTTTTTCTTTCTGTAATCTTTCAATAAACCTTTATGATTTGAAACTGAATTATTCTCTGTTCTTTTTGTAGAGCCTTATGTGCTTCACAAAATATTGAATACAATTGATTTGTTGACCAAGCTCAAGTCTGTAAAGCTGATCCATTTGATAGCACATTATGGTCCTGAAATTTGCACACAGAAAAGCGCTAGATATGGTAACAGAGGATGGTTTCCGACTTGGCTTGGAGGATTTAAATTCACTCCCAACCTCAAAATAATTGCCCCAATTCAATCTACTTTCCCCATTGTCTAATTGGGCTTATAGACGGGGTTCCAGTGTTCCTGAAAGTGGATGCAGTATCTTAGGCGCGTGACTATAAGTAGGGCAGTACATTTTAGACTATGTGGTTTTGATTGTGAATGCTGAGTTTGCGATTTTGATGATTTGTGGCTCATTTTTGAGTTGTGGTGACCAATGGTGTCCAAGTGGGCCTTGTGCTGAATTTGAAGATTTGAGGTTTTTTTCACATTTATCGCCTGTACCTATTGTGATTAATGTGCTTATGGTTCAGTGGCGCACCGTGCAGGTAAGCGCGGTGGGGTTGTGAGGTGGGGCGGGGGTGGAAGTCGACATACGACGGGACAGTGAACATAAAATAAACAAATAAATAAATAAAACCACGGTGCGGCGAGCGCAAGGTAAGTGGTTTTATTTATTTATTCATTTTATGTTCACTATCCCGTCGACTTCCACGCCCCTCCACCTCCCGCCACACCGCGCTTACCTGCATAGGCTGCCACTGTTGAGAGGTCAGGTTTAGGTTATTAGATTTGTCGAAATCCAAGATCCCGGGATTCTTATATTTAACTGGTATTTGACTAGTCTGTTAAGGCTAAAGTGTTGGAGTCTGAGGCTGTCTTTTCTGCTGCCACGGCTGCAGAAAAGACAGGGATTTATTAAACTTTAGCTGTGAGATTGTACTAATTGAGATTGGTGTTCAGTTGATTTTTTGTGTACAGGAGCCAACCACAAGATTCTGGGTAAGTTCCTGCCGGTCGAGAATTCACTTTGTGTGTTTGGTAGGTAGTACCAGGAGGGTACTATTTCCCTATTTCTGCAAGACTGATTGTTGATTCTATTTTTTTTTTTGTTAAAGCAGCTATGATTTGTTGTAATTTTTGCAATTTTGCTTATGCAAAGCAGATCCGGGTGAGGTGGGAATCGCTGTGCACTGTGCTGTGAGCAACGTCATTATATGTAGCGCTGAGATTGGTTGTTAAACTTGTGGAAAGCACTGGGATTGGTTGTTCCATCCTTTTGTGTCGCACTGCAATTGGTTGGATCTGTGGAGTTGCGCTGGGATTGGGTGTTTATATCGCTCAGTACCACATTGTGATTTGTTGGAAACTGATGGTCATTTTATTATGGGATCTACAAAATGCTATGTTTATTTTGCATTAGTAGGGAAAATAAAATTCTTAAATAAACTAAGAGCTTCGCTGAAAAATGGTGATGTACTTGTTCATGAGGGTGAGGCGACCCTTCCAGGGGGTACACCCACCTATAATAAAGCCACTAATGTTGAACTTCACACATTTGCTTGGGTTAAGAATAGAATAAGATCACTACGAAAGATGGGTGGTTGCAATTTTCCTTGTATGGCACTTTCAATGTGAAAAAAAAAAAATGAAAATTTGAGAAGCGTAATGTATGAGATAAACCCCAAGCCCAATGCCTGTATAGTCTGAAGCGCTGAATACATGGGAAGATGCTTCACATGAAAAATGAAAGCAGAAATATAAAACGCAAATGAGAAGTAAAGTTCGCAATTGGATGCAGTCAAGATGGAATGCAAGACAACAGAGGTGGCGAGAGAGTGCGCTTGAGGGTGGGAGTGTGCACTCGTGATTGTAAAGGAAGACACAGAGACAAAAAACGTCGCAAGAGGGAGGTGCAGACAACAAGAAAGAGCCGAAAGTGACAGTGATGCGGATGATGAGTGCTTGGGTGATTTGCTGAACTCCCAGCCACCTTCATACAATGTTGCCCCTCAACCTACAATGTAACATCAACTGCAGTTGGAAGCTGTGGGAGGGGGGACAGAACCTATAGGAAGTGAGAGTGTGCCAGATGAGCTGGATCCCCCCATCCCAGAAGGAGGTTTACCCCATGTAATTTCAGGTGCATGTCTGACAGTCCCCAGTACATCTGTTATCACTTCAACTTTAGTTGCAGGAACACAGTCTCTGGAAGCACCTAGTACCACCCTCGTCACCACAACTTCAGCTTCAGAATTTCAATCTAAAACAGAAGAGGAGTCCTCCAAAGATAATACTGTCATAAAATTAAGAACAGAACTCAAGGTGCTTGTTAAGGGGACTCTTGATTTAGACTTTGTAAATACACATATGGCTAAACTTTTGTTTCTGAGTAGAGTCTGCATGATTCGCTGGCGAAGCACATGCCAGATTGTAAGAGTTGGCTGATGAGTTTGGGATTGATTTGACTAACAGTAAGAATTTCCAAAAGAATTTCAGGATGGCGATGGTGGATGAGGAATTAAAGAAAATGAGGATGCCAAGTTTGAAACTGCATGTTAAGGAGTTGGTGGACTGCATTAGAGAGTGGGGAAGTGAAAGAAATATAAGACCCAGTGGTAAAAGCGTGATGGGAATAAGAAGGCAAGGAAAGTGGTCACAGGAGGAATGGGAGAGACAGCGTGAGTGGCACAGAGGCTGGAGTGTTCCTTTTGAGAGAGATGCACTGAGGTGTGAACGTTCATGTGCCATGAAGTCACGGCGATCTTTTACATTAACAAATCAGTTTCCAAAGTTGATGGAGAATCCTGGCAAATGGTACATTAAGCTGGGCAGGATTGTGAAAATCTCATAAGAGCTTTAGGTAGATTTGAACATGTTTTTTTTAAATTGTTATCCCCAAGGATTTGTGGGCAGAATACAAAGTGGTCATGGGTTGGCTGAAGATGAACCTCAGAGAGAGCTTAGGCACATACACCTTCCCCTCTGGTCATGGACAAGTATAGCCAGGTAATTGCTCATTTGAAAATGAAGTGGATTGGATCATAATAGCCAGAACTACTCAAGAGTCCAAACAGTCAGTACATGCTTATTATGAGATGTTGATGCATGTTTTTAGACAGCATAGTGGCGTTGAAAATCCAGAAACAGAGAATCTTTGTGCGTCCTTGTCTCTATTCGTATTTAGTTTGTGTCCAGAAATTAATTTCCTTACACAGCAGAATGTGATTTGTTGGATGAGATCCTTAGGTATTTAGACAAAATATTGAGTTATAAATATCAGGAGACAGAAATATCGGAACAAAAATATTGTGCTACAAAAATATAGTAATGCAGAAATATCGTTGTCAAGAACATCATTTTTTCAGGTAAGTTATATCATTGCTAAGAATATCATTGTTGTTAATATCGTTTTCAATAATATAGTTGTAAGAAATATGGTTTTTGAATTACTTTAATGTGTTTTAGTTCATATATTAATTTTATGTTACTATTTTTTGTATAATTGTTATTACGTTTTTAAAATATAGTTTGTAATTTTAAGTAATTTAGAATTTTTTATTTGATTGCTAATAGTAATATATAGGGGTCGATTCCGATCTCGGTCGGAGACGCACCTAACACCATTCGGTCGGGAAAAAGCCATGCGAATGCCTGTTTCCCGACCGATCCGCACATTATTCCGAACGAGCAAGTACGATGCAC